>VZRH01000653.1:410226-496809 GCA_013397555.1 Urocynchramus pylzowi | reverse complement strand
TCCCTCCCTCCCTCCCTCGGCCATGGCAGCATGGACGCGGCCGTGCTGGACACAGCTATTTATACCTTCTCTCTCTTTTTTTTTTTCCTCCTCCCCTCGTAGCTGATATAGGAAGAGTGATGCGAGCACAATACGATTCCAGGAATTCCTCACTTCCTGGAACAGATTAAAAGGGACACACAAAAGATTACTAAGGAGGTTGCCTTTTTTTTTTTTCCCCCTCTTCCACGGAGCTTCATTTCTCCGGAGCCGGCGCTGAGACAGGTCGCTGCTCTGGCTCTTCCCGCAGCACTCGGGGAGATCTTATTTATTGGTACCTATTTATTATTATTTCAGAGTGCTCTGAAGGAAGATCAGTTCCTCTTTAAATATATGTAATTTCCTTTTCCTCTGGTTATTTTTTTAACTTTTTTTTTCCTGCTGTTTTCTGAAAAGCAGAACAAGAATACATTATTTTTTCTAAAGCACTGAGAGTGCACGCATTTTCTTGGCCAAAGTTGCTGAAGTCTTTTCGGACAGCTCGTCTTCTGCTTGGCTTTTCCTGTGTCTAAACAACCTGTAAGAAGGGGTTTGCTGGGACTCGCCAGCCTTCTCTCACCGTGAACCCCAACTAGAGGCTGAACTTGCTGCTTCGGGGAAGCAAAGGAGGCAAGAAGAGAAGAAATAATTTCCTACCTTCCTGAAGACTTAATGCTTTTCCCTTGGTCCGGGAGTGACATGATCCTCTGTGTTCAGGGGTAAGATACTTTGCAGCCTTCTGTGAAAAGCTGTGTTTTGATAATTGTAATTAGGTGGGTTCTCTGTGATAGTTTTTCAGCTCCTGTGTGTTGCCATGCGTAACTGTAATGGAATGGGAATGACTTTGGCTGGCCGAGTGCTGAGTTCTGAGTGTCTGTCCTGTGTGCCTGTATTTTAGATTCCAAGGCCAAAATCATGGAACCATAAGGTATTCCTGATTTCCGTGCTTTCTACTGCTGAAAAACTACATGGTATTCAAAGTCTTTGGAGAGTAAGAATAACTTGGAGTGTGTTGTTCAGTGTGGTGGACGCAGCACCAGTGCGGACACCACCCCAACACCATAGGTGCTCTCTAAAGTCCTTTTGGAATCAAACTGCTTGCAGGGAAAAACTTCCCTGGAGTTTAGGTGCTTTGTCTATTTCTAAGGAGGTATTTGTGCTAAATTAATGTCAGTTTTGTGTAAGCTTAAGTGTATGTAAATACAAACAGCTTTCTGTAGAGTGAGAGCCACAGGGGGCACACAGATAGTTCCACATCTGCCTTCAGGAGAACAGGTGACATCCAAATGCCTTCTCTGGTATCAGTACTGATGTGTTGGCACTTCAGTGTCCCTGCGACCAGCTTAATTTATAAGCTGAGGAATACCTGGTGTGCAGGAATCACCTGGTATTTTACACATGCTGCATACTTGGAAATTGTGAGCATTTGTTTCAGTCTGAGCCATCATGTCAGATTTTCCTATCACTCCAGTGTATGGTGGATTTTCCTCAGAGTAAAATCTTCCTTGTCTGCCTGTAATGACCGAAGCATGGGGATTTTTCTGCCATTTCCCCCCCAAAATCTTTTCCACAGACAAGGAGAGCTCGTGTTTACCACTAATTTCCTACTATGTGAGGGGTTTGTTTTCACTCTTATTTTCAGTCTGCAGCTGCAATTCCTATAGCCATGGCGAAGGGAATTCAGTTTTCAGCTTGGCCTTTGGGAAACCCTTATCTGAAGCTTTTCTCCAGGGTCAACATACCAGAGCTTCTGCTTCCCTTACCCACCAAGAACTTACTATGGAGCCAGATGTGTAGATGTTTTCCTTTTAATGTCTATTTTGAAGGCCATTTATTGCTCCATTTTCATTATCCTCTAGGATTTCATATATCCTGGACTCCATACTCTCCATCCTGTTCAAGACCAAGCTCCCAATGGAGTGTTGGGATGCAGCTGATGGAAGGGAGAGCAGCTCCACACTTTTTCTTGTAGGGTTTATACTGTGTTAGGAAGTTTAGCTTATCAGCACAGTAACTACAAAGCCAACATTAAATGGTATCAGACATAACTGATTCTCCTGAATTTTCTTGCTGTTCCAAGGCTTTCTGAAACACTAATTGCCAAAGCACAGGGAAGTTCATTTGCTGTTTCTCTGGAGAGTGCACCCAGACTCTGAGCTAGACATGCCAAATTTCATATGCCTGTTTGCTTCCTCCTCACAGCTGTTGTATGAACACTTTGTTCTATTCAGTCCTGATTCTCCACGTCTTTCCTCTGCTTTCTCTCTTACATGCACTATTTGCAAATCCTTTCTTTGCCCCACCAAAGGGCTGACTTTTTCATGTCAGCAAACCTTTTTCAACCTGTTCTTATCCCAGCAAACTCTTCTTAACCCCCTTGCAAGTGTTCTTGCATTAAAAATCGACGTCTGCCGTTACTTGCTGATCCCTGTGCTCTCCCATTCCTGTGCTTGGAGCTGCTCTGTTTGCTCCCAGCAGCAGCCCTCCTTTCCTCAGCCTACGTACAAAGTTGTTTAGGACACCAGCACCTCCCAGTCTGTTGAAATTTCTAATCCTTCTCCTCCCTTTCACCATGTTCCTTTGAGCCTACAGCTGCACTGGGAGGTTTTGTAGGGGCATAAGGCCGGTGTGTAGAAGGAAAATAGGAAATGTGTGAGCCCAGCCTTTCTCTGGCTGCAGTGTAAGGATCCCCACAGTACCTGCACGGGGTCTGGGCTCCTCCAGCCTCCCGTGGCATAAAGTGTAAGGCACCAGAGCATGAGTACAGTGAAAAAACTCATCTCAAGCACATAGGCTCTGTAAAAGAAATCAACTGACAAATTCACACAGTTGGTGTGGTTTTTGGAGGACCAAACTGTGAATTGGTACAGCCCTTGAAAGTAACAACTTTCCTCCTGATTCAGGCAGACATTTCCCTGTGTAGCTTTGCTATCTCTCCCTTCCCTGCCTCTCAGCCAATTCCTGATTTCCTCTCTGAAGTTGGTATATAAAAAGAAAAAATGTTCCACGCTATGAAAAGTTTCTTCATGTTCCAAACCCTTCTGGAAGGCCAGAAGAATTTTCCAGGAGAAAATAAGTTCAGAGAGATTTGGCACTTGGACTGCAGTTATTCGAGTTCTGGTGAGTGAATGGTGCAGGACTGATTTTCCTTAGTATCAGTCACAGTCATTTTCCGCTTAGGGAAAAGCTGGTGTGAGAGACACTGCTGTGCCAGCAGGCCCAGGACCCCCTCCTTGCACAGCACCAATTGGTAATTAGGTTCAGAACAGGCAAGGATCAGAATCACAGAACATTCTGAGTTCTGTGGACTCACAAGGATGATCGAGTCCAACTCTGAATGACCCATATGGGGATCAAATCCATGACCTTGGTGTTATTTGCACCATGCTCCAAGCAGCTGATCTGGCTTGTGGTCCTCCTTGTGCAGAAAGGGGGGTAATGGAGAATTGGAATCTTCTTTCCCCAAGGGGACAGGTAGGCACTTGTGAAGACCGTGACATTAAAAGGGAGACATCCAAATATCTTGAAAAATGGAGCCCTCAACACCTATAAATGTATCTCCAGGAGGATTTAAAAAAGAACTCAGAGCTTTCCCAACAATGATCTCCAGGTATAAAAATACATCCAGATGTACAAAAGCCCCTGAAAATGCAGGTCCTGCAACCAAGGGTCCCTGGTGAGGACAAGGGCCAGCAATCACTTTTATTCAGCCTGGCTTCCTACCCATTAGTAGAAATTAAGAAACACAGATTAGATACCATGAAAGCCAAACAGGTATCCTTCTTCTGAAATGTGATTTGACACATGGAAAAAGAATGGTCTTTCCTAAATAGCAACAGAATAGCAGGGGGTTTGCTATGTATTGCAAGGGCAAGAGTATCTCTCTGTAGGTTTAAATTTACCTTAATCCAAACTTCCATGGTTTGTTTAGAAATGCAGAGATGTGGAACTGATCATGGTTCTCACAAGGTGCGAATGTGCTTTCAGGTTCTCTCTAATCTACTTTCCTCCCACATCTCTTCTTCTTGTTCTTCACATCTCTTCTTCTGTCCCATACTTGAGTCTTAGCAGTTTGAGTTGGTGGAAGGCAGCTATGATCAGGTGCAGATCAGTTTACAGCACATTTATTTATGTACCTGAAGTGTCCCTGTTCACACAGAGCACAGGGAAGGAGGAAGATCCAAGGGAAGCACTTAGGACTTCAGAGTCTCCTTCTGCTTCTCTTCAATGATGTGGGGAGGTGGCTCTACCCTGTGCCATCACTGTCAGCTCCAGTGGTGCTGTGGCAGTGTCCCACTGAGGACTGAGTGTATTTCTTACAGGCATCTTCTCTTTAAACTGTCTGAAAGGTGTGTTGGGGATGGTGGGGGGATGTAACACAGGACATGCATCAGGACAGGGGACACAGAGGCAAAGAGCTTACACACACTGAGACAGAAACTAATTTTTGCTCATGAGCTTGCCTGGGAATGAAGACTTTCCTGGTCTCTGACATCCATCCTCCCCTAGAGCTCTGCCTTCCTTTAGGAATCCCTGTGCTGCTGAGGAGGAGCACCCATGACCCATGAGAGCTCCAGGCTCTGTGAAAATGCATTTAGCTGCTGAATAGCTACACCACTTTAGGCCACAGGGGAATACATTTTCTAGCAGCCTGGCCACGGCAGAGCCTCCTCCTGCAGTCCTGCAGGGATTACAGCCCACTGACTCCTCCATCAAGCTGCTGAATGGTGGGGTGGGTGTAGTGCACAGGCTTGGCTAAAACAAGAATTCCCACTGTTCTCCTACATGATCAGCTCACTCTGACTGATTCATTTAGGATCAGGTCATCCTTGAGCAAAAGTGGGTAGGACAAAACCCAAGCTATTCCCAATTCTGCTTCTAATTATATTGCAGTAAATGACAATCCCACTGGCAGGAACAGAAATGTTCCAACATCCTAAACATGTAACTAAAGCCGTAATGCTGTCATAAACCTTACTGCCCCTGAAGCTACGTATTTGAAGGCAACATCTAAAAATTTTAGGTTCAAAATCATCCTACATCACAAGACTGACCACCTTCTATAAGGCCAAAGAGGCAAACTCACTGTCCCTGTTTCCAAGGGCTCATCTTTAGCTGTGTTCCTTTGTCCCCCCTTGCCTCTCTCAGAAACAATGGTGCTGAGGATCTGTTTGTAAAGCATAAGACGTTCTACAATGTAGCATGCACTGAACAGACCCTGAAATCGATCTCAAGGCAAGGAGAAATAGCAGAGTGTGCCTTTCATTTCAGACCTCATCCTTTGCTGGCGGAGGAAAAGATCAGGAGACTGTCACTCAGGGGCATTGAGGAATTGTCAGAGCCCATCATGCAGCCTCTCCCAGTTATGGCCTTCCAGGAGGAGTCTGCGCCTGCCCTTGCAGCTCCAGTTCCAGACAGCAACCCACCTCAGACACGGGACCCTGAAGAAGACCTTCTCTGCATTGCAAAAACCTTCTCCTACCTGCGAGAATCTGGTAAGACTCAATTGCGAAGTCACAGGGTCAGAAGGGTGCAGGGACCCAACTCCAAAATCTGAGCACCAGGAAGAATCTCCTAATCCCACTTTAGAGAGGAACCTGTTTCTGTCACAGCCATGGCTGGCTCTTGCTCACACAGCAAGTGTATGTGCAGTCTCTACAAACTTACATCATGAACTAATTTATTGCTTTATCTTTTGTAACTGAACTGGGAGAAGGAATTGCAAAAAACAAATTGCTTTTTCTCTGTGAACTGCAGCTGCTGCAGCAGCCGCCAGCCTCATCCTGAGCCCCAGCACAGCAATGGCAAGCATAGGCAGGAAACCTTTAGAACTTGGTCTTAATTTATGAAGGTCTTGCCAAATCTGGCTCTGGTTGCTCCCCAGGCCCTTAATGTGGCTGTCTTCAAGGCTTCCCTAAATATACTGCCAGTCCTGGAATATGTTCTTTCCCTAACAAATTCTTTCTCGGATGTTTTTCCAGGTTGGTACTGGGGTTCCATCACCGCCAGCGAGGCCAAGCAGCATCTGCAAAAGATGCCAGAGGGCACCTTCCTGGTGCGGGACAGCACCCACCCCAGCTACCTGTTCACGCTGTCCGTCAAGACCAACCGAGGGCCCACCAACGTGCGCATCGAGTACACTGACAGCAAGTTCCGCCTGGACTCCAACTACCTGTCCAAACCTCGCATCCTGGCCTTCCCAGACGTGGTCAGTCTCATCCAGCACTACGTCTTGTCCTGCACAACGGAAAGCAAGACCGAGGCTCCTTACCCGCCTCCGTCTCCTCTACCTCCCCTGCAGAAAGAGCTGGCGGCAGCCGCGGTACACTTGAAGCTCATCCGGCCGCTGGGCCGCAAGGACAGCATGCCCAGCCTGCAGCACCTGTGCCGGCTGCGCATCAACAAGTGCACGGCCGACGTGGAGCAGCTGCCCCTGCCCCGGCGGATGGGGGAGTACCTGAAGCAATATCCCTTCCAGCTCTGAAGTGCAGCCCTCCTTCTCTCTCAGGCACACGAGAGACACAACCACGAACTTTGTAGCTCCGTCCCGCTAAAGGCGGGCGCGGCGAAGACATGATTATCAGCAGAGACTGCATCCATCTTTCCTCTCCCCTTCTCTTCACATCCATTCCAGCCCCAGGGAGGAGCGGGTTGTTTCAGTGAGCAACGGGGCACCAGCTGAGCTCTGACCCTCGGGCCGTGCCGGCAGCAGCTGGGAGAAGCTCTGTGGGCATGGCCGCACTACTTGAATGTCAGAGTTGCTGTGGCACCGGACATGTTAACGTTGTTATTTTTGCTATTTATTTCCATGGCAGTTTCTCTACTCATGGTATTTTTAAAGCACCTTTTACTTTATTGGTTTTTTTGTTTCTTTTGTGGAATTAGAGATAGCATAAAGGCTCCCAGCCATCTGGCAGCTGAAGCTCTGTGGGAATTTGGATTTGGATTCACATCCAAACAGCTTCTGTTTGAGCCTGTCGCTGTGACAGGTTACAGGAGTCCACATCCAAGCTCTCCTAGGCTTCTGGGGTATGTGAGACTCAGATGACTGTATCCAGACCCACCTCTACAGAGGTAAAGACTATTTTTTCTTCCTTAGCTACAGAGGGTATCACAACCTCAGAGCACAGTGGGAGCTCCCAGAGATGTGCTGCATCACACGTGGACAGGAGACTTCTTTGAGGAAGCTCTTCTTCCTTGAGAACTCTAAGCAAAGATCTGGATAGTGAGGTTGGTCCAGGGAGCACTCATCCCATTTTTATCCATCTTCTCCATCTCCAAAGGAAGTTTGTGACAAAACATTTCAAAAAAAGTAATTAGAAACCAAATTTTCTCATATGCAAGCAGAAGGATTTCATTTCAGAGCACCCTGTGTTTGGCTTGTGTTTTTAAAGTGCTGTTCCTTGACCTTGCCCTTGCCTGAGACACAGGGCAAGACCAGGGTCTCCTTGAGCAGGGGCTCAGAGACAGCTCTGCTGGGCTGCACCAGTGACACGCACAGCTTCAGGATATTTATTTATTTATTTCTGGGGTAACACTTAGAGGCACCTCAGCCCACAGAGCTGTCCTTGCTCCCTGCTCCCACAATGCCAGACTGCCACATGCTCCTGCCAGCATTAGTCACTGAACGCACGGCTTCTGCGAGCTCCAGGCTGGAACACACACTGGAAACCACAATCCAACGTTCCTGTTTGCCAAGGTCCAGACCTCTCCTCCCCCCTGCTCTGACTTGCATGTTTGTTATCCATAATTAGGCTTTTGGCTCCTGGTTTCCTTCTCGCACCCCATCCCCTTCACCCCCTGCAGATGAGGCACAATGGCTCTTCCCTGCTCTTTTACACACAGGAGGGACAGGCAGCAGATGGGATGTGCCCCAAACCAGCACAGACAAGTTGTCCCTTCCTGTTCATTTGCTGAATCTCATCATCTTCCCAGCCTTGCCATCAAGTGAGAGTAGAGGAGGTAACAGACAGGTCTACAGAAATTACCATGTGGCTTATTTTTGCCCCTACCCCCTGACTTGTTCTAGCGTGAACAAACATGAAGGATTCCTTGTTCATCCCTCCCTGGGACTCTCTGTAAGGCTCTGTAAATCAGAGTGGACAAACCCCCAGCTATAGCTGAGTGTTGGAAGAGAAGATGGAAAAAGATGGGATGTTGACCCAGGAGACAAGCTCAAACAAAGGGTGAGTTTCTTCCACCCTATCTTAAAGCTGCCAAAAGGGACAAGATGGCCTGATGTGCTTAGTCAGTGTCCTTTTTTTTCTCTCCACATTTATACAAGTTTGTGCTGTTGCAAGCTTTGTTTTTGATACTTTGATGATTGACAGTGTGCATGTGTGATGTCAGGTTTGCTTTTTGGTATATCCTTCCCCCTTCCCCTCTATGGCAGCAACCATGGAAAGGTACTGAATGAGAATGACAATTTAGAAGGCAAAAAGGAAAATTTAAAAAAAAATAATATAAATTATAAATCACTGAGAAGGCTTCCTTTTATCCAAACACCTCTATCTGCCTGAGGACGCTGGGAACAAGGAAACCACGGCTCTCCAAGGAGCAGCAGTGATCTCAGGAAGCCCACACAGCTCAGCCACAGGCCTGGTAACTACAGCTTGGGAAAAATCAGTTGGAGAAGTGTACAGCAGGAAAGGGCAGGTTCTTCAGCTCTCTGAAACTTGCCTCCTACTTGATCTGTTCTCTGTTGGGGGTGATGGGGAGGTCAAGCTGTGGGTTTGACTCACTGCCCCAAGAGAGCCCAGGAGCTCCTGGCTGACCCCAAACTGAAGGCTGTGAGCTCCCACGGGCAGGGACCAGCTCTGTTCTGTGTTTGTTCTGCATTTAGCACAGTAAGGATCTCTAGGTGCTACTGCAATACAACAAATAAACAATACAGTTACTCCAAAAAGTCAGTTTCTTCTATCTTGAGACAATTTGTTAAAAATCATTTGACTCTGAATTTTAAATAAACATTTTAAATATACTTTAAAGCCACTCAATGTAAAAGTCTTTGGTAAAATCCAAATGGATGAATTTATTTTCTGCTTAGAGAAATCCTCCCCAAGAACACAAGGCTAACTCTTGACCATTTTTTCAAACAAGACAAAAAGCTTTTTAACAAAAAAAAAAAGGCCCTTCAGATACCTGGAAAAATAAATGCCAAAATCCTCAGAGTGGGCCTGGTTCCTGCTGCACACAGATGAACAGCAGCAGATCCCAAGTCCCAAGTTAATAAGGACTGAAGGCACATATTTTAATTATGTGGAAGAACACAGGAATGATTTTTGTATTGTTCTGTGTGCTACAGAAAGCCAATACAATGCAGGGGAAAGAAGGCAGAACACTAATGGGCAAATGATGCTTTGGGTGGGAGATCCCGGGCAGATCCATTTTCCCCTTTTCTGGGGCCGTTGGGCTGCAGTGTCCCTGTACCTGTGGTCTGGCCCTGCAGCCTTTCACATCACCTGAGACACCAGACAGCAGGTGGGGAAACCACAGGGATGTGGATCTGCCCTCTAATGTCAGAGGGAGACAGAGAACACCCCATCTGTGCAGCTTCTGAAACACAGGGAGCACACTGAGACAATGCCACTACTGGGAGGTGACTCCACTGTGGTCCCTCCGTGCTCCTCTTCCAGGAGAGATGCCCAAGAGGTGACCCCCCCATCCTGCCCAAAGCAAGCATAATGTGCTCCCAACCACTGCAAAATGGAAAACACGCTCAAAAAAAAAAAAAAAAAACCACCAACAAACTGAACTAGTTCTTCTCCCATCCTTCTCCCTCTGTGAATCCACTGGCTTTAAAGTTCAAAATACTGCTTTAAAGTATTCCTGAAGCATGTGCTGTGCTTCCTATGCCAGCTATGGAGCCAGTATTCCCTAGCAAATATTGTTTCCACAGTCTCCTCAATGGGGAGGAGACAGGTAGATTTCTATTGCACACCAAACCAGGAAATGTTGGCAATGCCATAATCTGTTCCAGATCAAGTTGTTAAACAAAAGCAATCACATCCCACTTGGTTTAACAGGAAATATGGAAAAAGAACTACACAGGGTAAAAGCAAAACACAAAGTAAGTGGAAATATGAGAACAAAAGAAAGAAAAAAAGAAAACAAAAGAAGGAAAAGCTGCATCCATCTTTAAAAAGAAACTTTGCAAAAACTGGAAAAACCTGGAAAGAAAAATGTAACTTTTCTGACACATTATTGAGTGATTTCTTAATTTCTTAGCTGGGCTAAACTCTTCCTCTGAGTACACATAGGAAACCCTGCTGTTTCCTTTCCATAGGCTGAAGGTGGAGATGATTGGCATAAGCCAGGCTGGTCCAGAGCTGCAGTCACACACTGTTTCACCTCATCAGCTGTTACCTTAACAACTCCCACTCCTGCACCTTCAGCACATTTCATTAAAGAAAACAGGTTCATGTTCTGAAAATTCCTGTGCCAAACCTCTGTGCAGACTGCTGATTTTTACAGTTGAGTTCCACATCTCTGGAACCAGGAGCATTGGTGGCAATGCCTACTGGCCTTTTTTCAGCGTTGAAGTACAGCTGCAACTCATCTCCCAGTGACACCTGTATGGTTTGTTGAGCCAATGCACAACAGTTTGGATTCTCTCTTGGTTCATAGTTTCTGTCTGCAGATAGAAACATGGGTGTGGAGCCCTCACAGAGTCTGAAAAGCAGACTGATAGGATTGGGAATAGAAATCCCAGTCCATGAATGAAACCACACTCCCATGGCCCACTGCCACAGCAGAACTCCCCTGCAGTTTGTCAGGCACATATGGTATCATTTTCTGTCTTAAATCATCAGCTTCAGAAAAAGCAATACATGAAAGGGTGAAATAACCAGTTCACATGCACATATCCCTTTCTTTTCTAACTTACTGAAATCTTAGTCCTTTCCCCACATCCTCTAAGGTACCCAACATCCCCCAGTACAAGCCAAGGGTACCAGCATCAAATCAAGTGTATCAGCAGAGTGTATTTACTTTTCTTAGGACAGACATGGTCAGGTGTTTCTAGTTACTGACCTATTACATGTCATTTCTTGTCCAAATTCCATTGTCAGTCTTACCTGCAATCTATGAAATTAAGGGAATTAAAACCAAAATTAACTGGACACTCTTTGTGTAGCTGTTCTGCCAAACATGTTCTCGTGTTCAAATCGTGTTCAATATCACAGCCCTCTTCTATCTGTCCCTAATGACCCTTGTAATCCTGATGGAATTAGAGTATCCTCTTCCCCAGCCCAGAAATCATCAGCAGTCCAACAGTCTGGAGCAGAGGATAAAGCAATATCCAGTGAAGATGTGCCAGAACAACTTTGGATGCCAAGTAACATCCTCCAGCTCCCTTAGTTCTGAACATCATTGTCACAACATTCACATCATGCTGTCAGCGACCCCCACCCATCATTCACAGGGGAAATGAGAGAAAAACCCATCAGTCTGGGCAGCTCCTTACAAAAAACCAGTCAGAGATAAAAATAAGGTAATTACTTAGAGATCTGCCCTGTCCTTGGGCAGAAATGTTCATCCTCTGTCTGTTCACAGCAAGCTAGCTTTGAATGTGGAAGAGGGAGTCCAAGGGAAGGCAGCGCTGCCGGCGTTGCCCAACGCAGGGCGGCGAGGAGGCCCTGGCGCTGCTCTGAGTGTTGATAACACGTTCAGACTCAGACATGTCTGTTCCCTGCCCACACCCAGGCCTGCCTCTGTGGGCTTTTTATGATGCTGGGTGCCAGAGCCCAGGGAGCAGGAACACGTGGAGGCACGGCTTTATCTGGAGGCTAATGCTGCCTGGAATGAACCTCGTGTTGATCTCCCCCTGCCGCTTCCCGAGGTACACAAACCATCATGTGGCTCCTGCTGCTCCCCGCACAAACAAGTGCAGCAAGTGGCCCTCAGGAGCAGGCATGACCCTGCAGCATCCATCAGACATCTGTCATCACCACCTCTGCTGTGCAGCAAAAACAACCTCAGGGAAAAATGACAAAGTGGCCCTAGCAATAAAATTAGTCTTTCAGTGTTCAATTATGTGGACTAAGGAGTCTACATAAGCATACTCTTCCAAACTTCAGCAAGAACTAGTAATTTTTTCTACTTGAAAATAACATATTGTTCTGAAAAAAAAATGCTATTGGTAGGCAACATGTTGATAGAGAGAAGACAAGTAATTTTAAGGGCTTCACTGTTAGTCTGGGCACTAAATTTCAAAAGAAAATTATGGAAATTAAACTACAATTTGGACTTTACATCATAACAATCTTAACATAATAATTCAGAGTGGTTTTTTGGATTTGGAAAGGGGAGGGAAAATAATAAAGTTTCAGAACTCCAGCTTATATTCACTACAGATGAGACAATAAAAAAGGAAGTTTTACTGCAAACCACTGCTGGCTTAGTCCTTCAATTCCCCTGTAACCAGTTGTGGCAGAGGTCACAGCTGGAGACAGGCTGTTGGCCCATCGATCCCCCCTGTAGCAAATTTGGGTAATTTAAATATAGGAAGAAACAGACCCAGAGGACTCAGCCTGGCCCAGCAAAGGAAAGGGTTCAGTCAGAACTGCTCCAGCCTGACATACCAACCTAGATTTGCAGAGAAGGGTTTCCTTTCATGAACAAGAACTACCTTCCTCCTGTTGATCCTCTTCCTCAGACCTCACTGGCAGGGTTTTTCCCTCAATGCCATTACTTCCTAAATGCAGTGTAAATGCACTTTGCAGCAGCTCAGATTTGAGCTGCAAAAAACCGAATACAATGTTAGTTTTTGTCAAAACAGCTATTTTAAGAGAACACTCTATCTAGCCAGGAAAGGCATTTGTTTTAATGTCCCCCCATGGTACTACAGTGACAATAAAAGCTTGCAATAGTACTGGTTACTGCAGCATTAGATTGCCCAAACAGCTCATCAGAGACTTGGTATTTCTCAAAAACCTGATATAAATATGCCAGATGGAAGGACAAAGGAAGGGCTGGTCAATCAAAACTCAGTGGCAGAGCTCAGCCAGGACTGGAGTTCTTGGACTCTGGCCTGGGCAGTAACTCCATCATGTGACTGCCTTGGTGTGGAAGATACACTGCAACTCTTCCAACTGTGGCTCTTGGGGAAATGCTGCCCTTGCTGAAATAGCCTTGCCATGGAAACCTGTAAAACACAACGGGCTAAATCCAGGTTCCTTTTCCAAAGAGTGGGATGGGAATTCATTTACTTCAGGGCTGAATTTGGTTCACTTCATATTCCTAGTTTTACAGACAAGAATTTTATCCTTGGTAAAATTCTGACATGAATTTGTCTTCAACGGAAATTGTAACAGTGAAGTGCTGCTGATTTAACACAAGAAAACCCTTCCCTCACACACTGTCTCCGGCATGCACAAACCCAGCACAGAATTTTTCTTTTAAAAGCAGAAGGAAAGCCCATGGTGCAATTTACAATTAAGTTCTGGCTTTCTTGAATTCACCTACAAACATTCCAGTCAGAACATGTGCAATGCTACTTCGGGACATAAACATCAGCCTGTGGAAAACTGAGCAGCCAAGCCTGAACTGATCTTAGCAAACTTGTTTCATCTTGGCTAGGACAGAGCTTTCTGTGATGACAACTCCTAAAAACAACAGATCTGGATTATATCTGGGAGAAATAGACAACAAGACCCACTGCTCATATCCTGGGACACCCTTCCTTGGCAGTTGTCCCTCACTGCCTGTTCTTTGTGGGCTCACTCAGTGCAAATGAGCAGAGATTTAATAGCTGATCATAGACTGCAGAGTCTTTAATGTCAGGGCTGTTTCCTCCCTAGAACAGCAACATGGTTTGAATCTAGCTTACAGAAGGCAGAGCTGTGTTTATACTTGTCAGAAGTTACCCAATTTGGCAAGGATTCTTCCCATCATGCAAGTGTCACCACAGCCATTGCCAAACACTGCAGAGGCAGAGTTCAAAACACTACCTCCAAGCCTGGAATTATGATGAAGAAATATGTTGCCCAGTGCATATGCTATATGTTTGCACTTGTCTGAAAGTGCTCAGCACTAATAAAAGGTGTTATTATAATTAAAACATAAATCTGAAATAGCCTAAAGCATGACCTAATATTATTTATTATTTCCAGGGAACATTTTGGAAAAACTCTCTAACTTTTTGAAAATACCTTATTTTCTTCTAAGCCCTTGGTTTTGGAATATTCCTTACATTCTTTTAAGATTCTTTGTAATTCACCTCTTTTAGTGCTGTTCCCTCCAGTCCTGTGCCATGGAAATCACCTTGGCTGAGGCACCGGGCAGCATTTTGGGAAGAACAGGACAAAACAGCACGGCAAGGCTGGGATGGATCAGCAGGGGCAGAACAATCTGGGTGTGGGCCGACCCGGAGACTCCACATTACCTTTTTCTTTCCAAGAACACAGGAGATGGAAGGCTTTCCTGTGCATGCAGAACCTTTTGTTGCTGATGAAAGCCTTCGGAGCGGGGTTAGCGTGACCCGCCAGGCAGCTGACTCAGGACTATCCTCAAACAGCCGCTCCAAGGCCGAGTGTGCAGATGTTGTAACGCCCTCCGTGCCCCGGGATACTGAAAGGCAGCTGGGAGGAAGAGTTTGCCATGGAGCTTGCAGGGAAACACTTTGGTGCAGAAGGTGTGGACTGTGTTACAGGGGGAATAGCTGCACTCTCAACAAATTAGACTGGGCTCCCGCTCCTACGGTCCCCAAAACTCCTTCAGTTATTTCTCTTCAGCCACAGCAGCTTCCATCTGACATGCTCATGCACCCAGGCTGCACACAACCTTCTAGCTTGGCTCTGGGGTAAGGGAGGAATTTCCCTGTGCCTTGCCAACCCATGGCAGGCAGGGAGGAGGCCTGGTCCACACCATGGGCCCCTCCTGTTCAGAAGTGCCACGTGAAGAAGGCACCTGAAGGCAGTTTTGGCATCCCTTAGCTGTCTCCTGCCTGGCTGGAGAGCACGGCCTGAAAGAGGAAACTTCACTACATAAGCCAGAACAAGTCAGGCACACAGCTGAAAACAAAATAACTTGTGCCAGTGTCAAGTGACAGTGTGACACTGACTGGTGCAGTAAGTGAAGATGTCACATGCTGGCTTCTGCTGTTTCCTAAGATAGAAGTGCATTGGCATTAACAGAAAATATGCATTGATCATCACATTGGTATTAGTGCTTATACAAACCATCATTCCAAAGGGGTGGTTCAGCACAGCTACTGGAAGTGGAAATTCTCCACCCATCTTGGATGAGAAGAGAGGTGGGTTCAGAAAAGTCCACTCTATAACACAACCAGACAACCTCATCACATATTATCAATCCCAACCTACTTGACTAATAAACAATAAAAATAATGTATTACCCTGCTTATGCTTCTCTACCCAGTTTGCAGGAGGCAACAAGCAGGATTTTGCATGCTAATTTTGCAGTTTATTTTGTATTTGCCTTTTGGCCTATAATTACTCCAATAATCACCTCCTAAGTCTCAGCTCTTACTAGAGGAATTAGCTGATGGAAGAACAACACTCCTGTCAAAGAACTTCTTAAACTAAGGACAATCATTGTCCTGTGAGTCAAAAGAAACATTCTCTTCTTATGCTTGAGTGAAGTGAAATAGGAAACTGTCAAAGAAGCTGTTTTTTCTCTCTCCCATTTCCCACCAGCAGCATTGCTCTTCACCTATTCCTTAGGTGAGTTAAAACCCAAAAGGCCTACAGGAAGTACTGTATATCCTATAATGATCCCTATAACTAGCATCATCAATTCTTTCTAGAGCAGAAACAGAAAGCTCTCAAAATTCCCAGTTATTGACAAAACAAATGACCTATTGCAGAGGGAACACGTTACAGGCACTGGTGGTTCCAGGTAACCCCGGATCTCATGGAACAGCCCAACAAACACCGTGTGACGCAGCCAGCTGAGGTCACACTCCTCACAGGGTTTACCTTGCCCAGCTCCAGAGATATAAATTTTCCCAGTGCTTGGCTCTTCCAAGGTGTTTGCTTTCCAAGATGGGTACTTCAAACGATGATGTCACGGAAACCAAAGTATAAATGAATTATTTTTTTTACCCTTTCCCTCAAGCCTTCCTAAGCTGATATAATCAGTGCAGCAATGCTTGTTTGGAGGCAGCTGATGAATAAAGCCTACAAAAGGAAGCACTTCAAGTTCTGTCAGGGAACACAGACTTTTCATGTCTCTTTTGCCTTGTAGAGATTGCTTTTTGATGCAAAGGGAAGTAAGTCAAATGAGGTTTATATGTTGTGCTGCCAGCCAAAGGAAAAGGGGAAAACCCAGGTCCTTTAGCCTCTCTGCCATGAGGTATTCATGACAGCTGGAATTACTGCCGAAGAAAGAGCCCAACCTATTACTGGGGAAGACAGCCCCAAAAGTCCACCTATGTGAAGAATGCCAGTGAGCAAAGATGGTTCCCACAGACCCTCTTCAGCTTCACCTCCCAGCTCCAGTTTTAAACCTTGGGACCAGTGCATATGCCAAGATGACTACGTGAAAAATCAGCATGAAATGTGCTCTGAAGTCCAGCCCCATGAACACAAACTCCTTAACTTGACCCTTATCCTGAAAGAACCATGGCTGGGATACCTTCCAACAGCAACAGGGAAAAGGAGATTGGTACAAGGATAGAAGAAAACCTGTAAATAGTTAAAGCAATGACTGTCACTACAGCAAAATGTCAGACAGTGACGATCTGCACTGAAAAGTCTCTGAACTTTTAAAATTTTTGATTGTTTAGATCTATGAACCTCAGCAAAACTTCTTCTTTTTCTCATCCTTTCCCACTGGAACTATGTGCATGTTGAAGGAACATAAGGAAAATTAGCAAATAGAGGAAGTTTCCTCTTTGGTTCCTCTTTCTGTTTTGCAGAGATGTTGGGCCTTTGTGTGTCCTCCCCATGACCTCCAGTGGGGAGGCAGGAACAAAAAGGCTGAGGACACCAGGACCCAGTGTACATCTCCTGCATGGTACTTGACAGAAGTGCCTGAATGGGTAGAGTTTTCATGTTATTCCTCGTTTCTGCTCTCGGTGCTGGTGACCTTCTTCCACACCATCAGAAAATACCTGAGTGATACAAAACTATTAGTGGTGACCAGCCTGCCCTTGAGACACACATAGGCAACCACATGGTTCAGCAGCTGAGGATGAACTGGGATGCTAAAGGCAGTTCAAACCCTACACAGTTACCCAGTAACAATTTAACTTCTGTTTTCAAAGGCCAGCTGTCCCTGCCGAAAGTGGGTCAAAGTCAAAGTGGACCAACCGGCACTGTGTTCACTCAAACCAGTTATTCTGTGTGTACCAGGCAGCTCCTGCTGCTATCTTACACTAAAAGCAATCCTGTGCACCTTGTCAAAAACCCTTTGAACCACCCAAGAACAGAGCTTGAATCATTCCTTTATCCCCAGGGATGACCCAGGGCTACGTGAATGCTTCCCATTGGGTCAGTGGATTTACAGACAGTGATGTAGAGACAGGGGCTGCCCATGGGCAGCCTGAGGAGGACTCTGGATGAGGGGCCAGAAGACCAAAATGTGCTGAAGTCCCCCAGGCTGCCTCCTCTGACCCAGAAGCTCGCTGGCGCCTGGCTGGCGCCGCCGCAGCGGGAACGGCCTTTATGGACAGTGGGCAAAGCGCCCGGCGCCAGAACAGGCAGGGCTCGACCCAGGCCTGAGGAGTCTCACCCAGGGCAGCTTCCAAACAACCCCGACAGCAATCCCAGAGAATTGCTTATGGCAGCACGCAAAGGGGTTGGTTCTCCACGCCGCCGCCTCTGCTGAGCTCAGCCCCACACCAGCAACCTCGACACAAAGCAAGCCAGGCCCAAAGTTACTCTGTGCAAAGGTGGCTCTTTCTTGCCCTTGCAATGCTGCCTCAAATCTGAGCAAGAGCAATTTGTAAGTGACCCAAGCTCCCTTCTTCCCTGCACTGCCAGAGGAGACAAGTGCAGTGGAGGGGTAGGACCACAAAGGAAAGCACCAGTGGCTTCCCTTGTCCCCACAGCAATCAACAGCACATGTCTGATCCTGGCTTTATATGCTTGGGGGGCAAAGCTGCCCCTGGCTTCTCACCATAGAAAGTCTTCCCTTGGTCCTTTCCCTCTCAAACTGCAAACTCCAGCTTGACCTCTGATCCCAGAGCTCGCACCCTGCGCTCTGTTGCTCTTGCACAAACCCCAGTGCTGTGCTCTGTGCTGCCCTTCCTCCCCACCGTGCTGGAGGCAGCTCTGCTGACCCAGGAACCACAGCTGCTCCCTGGCAGCTCACCCTGATGGAGCAGGAGCAGGGCAGCTCTGGAGTACCTGAGCAGGCCTGACTCCTCGCTAATAAGCTTTTCATGGAAAGTTGGATTCTGTTACTAATTACATCTAGTTAGACACTTCTCGTGACAAACACCTGATCATCCACCCTGTGTTTACTTGACAGAAGAGAGTTACGAGGATTTGCCTGGAAACAACTACAAACCAGCATTTCCTCATGCTGTCTTCATACAACGTATCTGATTAGTTTCACTTCTCTGTGCTGTTAAATGTCAAATCCTTTTGTTATGAGTATTAAACTTATTTATCTATATATATGAAAATACACACACACACACACATACACACACACACACACATATACATATAAGTACTATTCTTATTTTTTTGAGTCTCCAACACTGACCAAATGAGCTTGGAAAAATAAATTTTTAATTGTACTCAACTCCCCCCACTTGGAAAAGTAGTTTTTGCCTTTTCTATATGGTGCACTAATACTTTGTAATGTATGAAGAATTTCTCCCATATTGTGGAAAATGTGGTGCAGCTCCCAGCTAAGTCACCCAAGTGTGTGGGAAAGGGCAGGTCACAACCACTCTGTGCAGCAGTGGCTGCAGACAGCCTAACAAAAGGCTTTGATGAGGGAAAGGAGGAGCCAGCGGGGGAAACTCAAGCTCCTGAGGCTGGAAACAAAAGCAGAGTCCTTTCTGATTTTCTCTAGCCAAGAAACAGGGTTATATTTGCTGCTGTTTGAGCATGATCCATGGATGAAGTGTGAAATCCATAGCAGTATCTCTTCTGCTTAAACTCTGAAGGGTCACCTGTGCAGGCAAGAAAACTTTAAATCTTAGGTCCAGTGGCACCTGAAGTCTGAGGTGAGGCTCACCCCACATTACAGGAGTGGGAATCCATCCTGAGTGGATTCAGAGCAATAGTCCATCCTGCTGAGAGCCCAGAGCCTGCAGGAAGGTGGCAAATCCCTGCACCTCAGAGCACCCCAGATGCCCCATGTTCTGGTCTCAGGTTCAGACACAAGGTAATTAAGTCATTTCAGTGAGTTACATAAAATCGACCTCTGGGA
Organism: Urocynchramus pylzowi; assembly: GCA_013397555.1. Lineage (NCBI taxonomy): Eukaryota > Metazoa > Chordata > Aves > Passeriformes > Fringillidae > Urocynchramus > Urocynchramus pylzowi. The sequence continues at coordinate 477,441 of VZRH01000653.1, read as the reverse complement.
AGACACCGAGTACACAGAGCACAAGCACCTGAAATCCAGGCACGGCCTTGGTTCACTCTGACTTCCTGACAAAGACAACCTCCTGAGCTCAGGGCAGCTGGAGCCGTGGGCTCCAAGGGTTTGCAGCCTTCAGGAATGCTCTCATGCAAAGCAGCATTTTCCTACATGGCAGGTTCAGTCTGACAGCACCAAGGCAGCAGCACCTACCTGTGCCTGCTCACACCTCAGGCTGCACCCACAGGACACTGCACCCAAAGCAAGCTGGGAAGAAGTTTCCAGATCTTTCCACTTCTGTCTTACCTCCACATTGTAGCACAGGCAGATTTTTCATTTAATGTGAAAAATCCTTAGGCCTCTGCCATAAGGATTGAGGTGGTATTTTTCCCTTCTTCCCTGGTTGCCCTCAAGCACAAGGGAACAGATAAAAAAAGTCCAGATAAAAAAAGATACCAGTGATTCTGTAAATATCAAAACATCTGTGGGATGATTGACCCAAAAAGATCAGTTCAGACCCTATCACCAGCCCAGCCCAGTGAGGAAAAAGTTAACAAGTGAGGAAAAAGGTTAAATCACAGCTATGAAATTTGCAATTCATGTTTGGGCCTTTAAAAGCAGAGAGGCAGGAACAGTGCAAGTAAAATAGTGAAAGGTGAAGGAAAAGATCATACAAATGGGAATATTTTGTAGAATTACAAATCTCTAGTGTAAGGAAGGAGTGGACAAATTTACCTACTGAGCCTTTTGGGTCTCTGAAGATGAGCAGGATGCTGACAGCACCCACAGGGTGCCCGGGGGCACAGAACCACAAAAGGATGGCCCAATATCCTTACTGCACAGGATGCTGCATTAAGACCCTACTGATGTGATTGAAGCTGTGTGTTACACTGTCACTCCCTCCCTTTCCCTGTCAGGCTGCAGAAAGGCAGCTAAATGAGCTCTTAAAGCCATCCAGGCTCAGGCAGCCCTTCCCCCATCAGGCTTCTGTGGAAAGCCCATTGCTCCCTGGGGTCATTTCCATTGCGCTTCAGCTCTTCCAGGAACTGAGCCATGCTGACAGCAGTCCCTCCTCTGCCACACGCCCAATCAGCACACCGAGGGAGGGATTTCTAAGGAAAATAATTGAACAGCTTTATCACAAAGGAAAAAAAAAAAGAAAAAAAAAAGGAAAAATCTCCACCCAATCAAAATCTACTGCTTTGCTCTCAGAGCAAATTCTATGAAACACAGAAAACACAGAAAGGAAGATGGATCAGCTGGAAATATTGCCTAGGGAAGCACACAAAGCCAAAAATGAACTTTCCCTGAAGTCTGGAAGGAACCATACCTGGCCTGCACCTTACACTGACAAGAGGAGTCTCAGTTTAGGAAGCAGTGGCCAGAAAGGAGGAAAGATGGAAGTCTCACACACTTTTAGTGGGAACTGTGGGGCAAAAATCCATTCGGAATTGACCCCGTGAATTGCTGCTCACTGTGCAAAGCCCTCTCCGGTGATCACGCCGTGAAGTGGGGGAAGGAAGGCCAAGGACAGCGAGCACATGGCCTTTATTTGTGGAGCTCCAGTGCTGTGTGCTCTCCTGCTCCAGGCTGCTGGAGCAGATGGCTCTGAGCTGTGCCACTGCAGCACCTCCTGCCAAACGGGGGGAGCGAATCACGCAAACACCCCCCATCTGCACCCTGGCAGCTTTAGGGGCTCAGTGTTTCCAGCTGTGGGGTCAGGGAGGGCTGTGCCAGTGAGGCACCAGCCCCTGCATTGCCCTTTACTGTTATCACAGATGGTTTGTACAGCCTTTGAGCAGCTTAAACATCCCCTTGGGACTGAGAAGCATCAATAAAGACAACTGCTGATGCCTTATTCCAGGAAATTGTGTTGTTTCTAAACGTTTCACCTGCTTCTGCTCCCTTCAGCCTTCTCCCAGACAGTCTCGTGCAACAGGAGAATAAACTAACAAACAAGAAGGCAAACAAAGAGGGAGAGATTCAGTTTCAGGAGGGAATTAATACGCTGGCATTACATCATGTTGCAGCCATATGGTGCTGTGAATACCTCTGGAAGCTTCCTATGCACTGCTGAGCAAGAAATCTGCACAGGCCTTCCCCAAACCCCACCCAGGAGCCAGTTCACACGGAAAACCCTCTTCCGAGGACAGCACTCATTTCAGGTTGGACAGATGTCTCCCCTGGCTAATGAGTCAGGGAGTGTCATGCCTTCTGCACCTTCTTTAGGACACCACATAGAGACCAGGACAGTCTTTAAACATTACACTGTAACTATTCCCACTTGTCTCCAGCTGCTCCACACTACTTACTGTGCCTGCCCTGGCTGTCAGCAACAGTGCCATGGAGCCCAGCAAGTGAGATTTTCCACTGAAATTAGTGGAAATCAGTTCAGTTCCACTGAACACCCCAGAGGCGGAAGGGGTGGCACAAAGAACACCCCAGAGGCAGAAGGGGAAAAACTGCCTTACTCTAGGAGCCAAAACAGCCCATGGCACAACCCAGTTAGTCAAAGGGCCATGGGCAGCCAGTCCAATCTGCAGGGGACACAGCCATGCTCAGTGTCCCAATCCCAGGCATTGCTCATAACTCCCAAGGAAACTTGCTCAGGCAGGAACTACCTCTGCATTTAATATCTGAAAGAAAGGGGGTTCTCTTACAGGACAAAGGAAGCATTATAGCAATAAATTTGTGTGTTTAGGGAGGGGGAGGACCTGTTTGCTTTAGGATTCCAGTTTCCCATAGGAAAAGTAAGCTGAACATCTTCCTTATCCTTCAGATTAGGTAACAAATTCATAAAAATTAACTCCTTGACAGCTCCTCTAAGGAATCATTGCACAGCTTGTTTGAAAGCAAGCAGCCAGAAAAGTTGAGACTTGTTTCACCCCTTGCAGACGCACGTAACAAACGAGTTACGTGCAAACTTCAAAGCAAACCTTTGCTAGAAGGAAAGTCGATAGAAAATGCAACAATGCGGATCAAAAATCCCTCAAGACTTCACAAACAAACAATATAATTGCTCTACTTCTCTGCCACTGATCTACAACAACAGCTAGAAGTTTCTGTCATCAAACCACCGCTCTTTCTTGGCAGTCAGCAACAGGCTGAAATGCAGGGTCTATCCACATGAGCAGCACCTGATAACTGAGAGAATAATGACATGGAGCACCTGCATCAGTTACAGAAAAGGAAATTGAGAGAAAAAAGAAAATATCTTCCCCTGCCCGCCCCCCCCCCCCAGTTTTAATATAGAATTTTCTGGTTTCCCCTCACCTTCATCCTGTCTTTTTGCTGCAGCAAAGCAACAAGTCACAAACCCAAGGAGTCCTGTGTATTTTAAACACATGCCTACATTCAGGCTACATTCAGGCTCAGTGGAGATGCTCTGAAAGAACTGGGAATAACTCCCTTAGAGCAGAGCATCTACAAACAAAACAAATATAATTGATCTCCCAGTTCCAGAAGGACTTTGCACAGAAAAGTAACAAGGAGGGAACTGAACCTGTACAGGGAAAAAGGAAGACTCCACCAGGAGAGTTCACAGGCAATCTTTTCTTCAACAGCTTTATTCACTGTATCAACTACATCAACTACACACCAACAAAAACTTGGAGAGACCAGGAAAAAGCTGTTGAAAGGAATCACCCTCTACCCACCATTCACATTTTGAGGTATAAAAGCACAGCAGGGAGAGGGGTTGATGGAGAGTGGACTGGAGGGGCTGAGTTCAGGATTTCAGGTGTGTCCAGGTGAGCAAGAAGTGAGAGAATCCCCTGCAGACCATAGGCAGGAAGGATGCTCCAAGTGCAGCTGGCAGAGTTGCTCCTGCCTGTGGCACCTAGAGACCCCAAGATCTGGTGAACACCCCACTGTGCCCTCCTTCCACGTACCCCTGATGGCAGGGGGTCTCTGCCCACATCCCTGCAGAGCACATGAAGTTATTAGAGGGACATTATCCTAGCACAGCACTGCAACTCTTTTGTTATCTTTCTAGGAAATAGCTGAGCTTTTTGATCTCCTACCAAAAACTGAAAAGCAAATTAAATGTTAATAAAACCTTAATAAAGAGCTATTCTTATGCATTTTAATCAGTTGTTCATAGAAACCAAACACATATAATAGACTAAGAAAATGAAAGGCAACAAGGAAGTTGCTATGGCTTTGATGGAACAGCTACTCCCGCCTCATAATACTGTGAATGCATTATGGTCTTTTACATGAAGAGAAAGAACAGCTGCCTCCCCCACAAACACAAGCATATGCTTCTTCCCAAACCCAGGGCATATGTGAGCTGAAAAGACTTTGTTGGCTCTCATTTTGTGGAAGTTTCTCCACAGTGGAAAAATACAGAGGAAATAACAAAGAATGAAGAGGAGGAAAGACGCAAAAGCAGTGTCAGAAAGTCTGATCAAACATTAGAAGCAGAATCCCAATAAATAAATGGGGAGAGAGAGGTTGGGGGCTGACTGGTACCTGAGAAAGGCACTAAATGTGAAAGTAAAGAAACAGTCTGCACTAAAGTCTAGAGGAAAGCTGATGGTATTAAACAAACAGCCCCAGAGGACAACACACTTGCTGGCTGGAGCACAATGTGACAGAGCTGTGGTTGTCAGCCCAAGTCAAAAAAGAGCAGCAAAATTCAGGGTCAGAGTTGGTACAGAGTTCACAGGTCTTCAAAGAGTAGGACTAGGCTGGAAATAGTGTGCAAAATGATAAAATCCCAATGAAATTCACAGCACTGATGAAGTCAAGGCCTAGGGGACTCATCTGGTCTGGCCAGAAGGCTAGAAAACATGAGTCCTTCCCTCCTGTCTTGGAGCTACTCGTGGTAGGTTAGCTCACCCGTCCAGGAGAGAGACCCCTCCACAAGTGCCCTACCCAAAAACTGAGAAGGCAGGTACTGTTTGCAGCATTGCTACAGTGACTGAGAAAAGTGCTTTGGAAGCCAATATCCAACTTAACAACTTCCTCAATTCCCTGCTAATTTGAAGTCAACCCAAAGCAACTCAGTAACTGCACGTAAAAGATGTGTTTAAAGCCAAGTGCTGTTAGAAATTCACTCCTCCCAGGCTGCCAGCAGCATGTGAAATAATTTTAACTTCGAAGTGGGCAGCAAGAATAACATTAATTTGTCAGTGTCATGCTGAATATTTTCCTTAGAAGCTCTACTTTAGAGCAAAGCTCCCATCATCTCCTGCTTTGGAAGGAGGGAACACACAGCAGAGGCCTGAACCCACAGCAGGCCAAGGACTGGCACTGGGAAGCACAAAGGGTGAGACAGCAGCACCAGGCAGTGGAACTCAATCTGTCTTGCTTCACTTATTCAAGGCCACGTGGTTGTGGGGTGTTTCAAGGTCCCAAAATCTCTGTCTGAGCTCCTGGCACCCTCTCCGACTCCTACCATAGAGATGATGACTGATGGCGGGAAATTTTGACCTTTTAACTCCATATCCCTTTTCGAAATTCCTGTGGTCACTACTGCTGTCTCTTATGTAGCAAATTCCTTCTCTCGATTCCTCAAGAAGCCAAACAACATTCTGTAGTAAAGAGCTGAGCAGGGCATAAATCTCCAGCCCCTCCAGTCTCTGGTAATGTTCCCACTCCCGTGGCCTGATTCCAAACTTTTGCCCCCGGCCACGGGGGAGCCTCAGGTCACTGGACGAGCTCTTTGCCATGCTTGGAATGGCAGCGAGAATTCCCTGAAGCGTCCCGCAGGGCCCGGGGCCGCGGTTCCCGGAACTGGCGGCTGCTGCCTGGGGCCGAGCTGTTCCTAGAACCGCCGGGGCCGCGCTCCCCCCGGGCCGCGCTCCCCTCGCAACGGGGACACGGGGGGGCAGGGCACGGCAGCGGGGCAACCACGGCAGCAGCGAGCCTGCACCGCACAGACCCTGCAGCTCTCCAGACATTCCCCTCTGTTTCCGCGTGTCCGTCCCAGCAGGATTGTTCTGACCTGCTTTTCTCAGTGCTGGCAGTGCGGACGGGCCCAGCTGCAGCCTGTCTGCGCTGGCAGCCGGCAGCAGCGGCTCCAACCTCTCCCCCAGCTCCCCTGCCCGGCGCTGCCCTCCCTGCCCCTGCCATGGCCCAGCTTTGCTTTCAGTAATTTCAGCCCCTGCGATTGAAAACGACTCTGCCAAAGGCAGCAGCCACGCCTGGGTATCACGCTGAAAATCCTTTCTAGCGTCAGCACACATTATACCGGGAAACATCCGCGATAATAAATATCGCCAAGACGGAAACCTGCCATGCAACAGCGAGGTCTGAACTAGGCTGAGCCGAACACAGGCAATCCAGGCTGGGCATAATCTCCAGTACCAGTTGGACACTTGTGCACAAGGACCACACACCAGGGCAATCCTGGGCCCTCATTTTATACAGCACCTTTTCTACCTCAGGCTTTTTCAGCAGCCACCTCGGCTCCTAACTCTGCTCCAATCAGTGTGTGCACACCTAGCTATAAAATTTATTTCTAGATGAGTAGATGGCTATAGCATGAGCCAAGACATGGTTGGGACCAAGCTCTTAGCTAATCCCGAGCAATTTCTCTGGTTCAAGAAAACTCTGCCAAGCCGATGGAGAAGGAATCTGGCCACAGTCTGGGTTCCCCCAGCACAGCATTTAGCTGCAGACATTTGGAGTTTACAGAAGGAAGCTCACTGAGCACCTGGCTGACAAGTAACAGCCAGAAAAACCCAGAACATGGTGGATGAAAATCAGGAGCTGAAGGAAAGTAAATAAACTAAATGGATTTCCCTGCTGTTGACAGCACAGACTTTTCCTTCAATCATATGCACTGCCATGAAAGGTGATGATATTGCTCCATTTACTGCGTTTTTCCTGGCCTGTCCTCAAGGCCACAATACTGTGTGTTTATTTAGTTTTTCATAAGGTCAAAGAAGCATATTGGGGTAAAACAGAAAGTTTACTATGGACTTTCACCTTTGGGATCTTAAACCAAGTGTGACAACTGCAATGAAAAATATTTACAGCTGTCTACACATATTGGGAGGGGGGGCTTTTGGAAGAAAAGAGGGCTTTCAATCCCACATCCTTCTCAGCAGCTTCCTTAAATATTATTTATTATACACAAGAGGAAAAAGAAGAAAATGTCAAGATTTAGACTGTACAATGATCCCAGAACACACTACTGATCCTTTCAAGCCATGAATCACAGATGAGTGAGGCACTGGTTTGTCTGGAAGAATTCCAGCAATAAGCACTGTTGTTAGAGAGCAGGTACCTGGGGCCTCTGTGCTTACACACCAGCTTAAACGAGTGGGCAGAAACTGGAATAAGCAAGTGATGTGCAATACTGCCTTTTCCATGGCATCCAAAGAAACACTGGCATGGCTAATCAGGTTACTTTCCTTGGAAACCTCAACAGGCTGGAACTTCACATACTTGCACATCTTGAGACGTGGTCTGTAAAATCAGGCTGTTGAGCACGCACAGTGCCCAAAAGGCACTCTGGCCTGCTCTTCACAGCCCCATGGCCTATCTGGTGGACAGTCCTTTTCCTGGTTGTAGTGGCCAAGGAAACAGCCAGAAATCAAGAGGACCACGAGCCTGACACTGGTCCACAACTTGGTCTCGCTTTTCCAGAAGGAACAGCTGCAAAGGAAACCATCCCTTGCTACACAAGTGCAGAACAAACAGCGAAACAGCAAAAACCTACATCCCATGATACCTTGAGAAGTCAGAACACGCCAAATGGGGAAGACCAGGAGCTCTTGCTGAAAACCCATTGACACTGACTCTGGACAAACCTGCACTGGGTTTGACCCAGTGACACAATGTCTACAGTGACCCCATGGGAATGCAGAGCCTGACTTCCCTCAGATCCAAGCCTCTTTCTGACACAGAAAGAAAATAAGAAAAGACATTATAAAATATACAGCAAAATCACCAGAGGCAGCTGTCTTAACCAGTGGCTTTTAAGCTGCAGCCCTTAGGACAGGGGGGTTTCCATGGATTACTGCTGCCATCCACAAAAGATGACTAACTAGAGGATGCCTACTGTCAGGAGGATTTTCTGGTGGCAAGTCTTGAGTTACTCATGTTGAATGTGTTGACAACCAGTCCCCTAATGATGAGTGGCAAACAGTTTCCTTGAGTCTTTGAATGCCTTGGGTGGGAGCTAATGGGTGATGCTCCTCTTCCTCCACCCATACACTGAGTTATATTCACTCTTTCTTAATTTAGCTCCTTGTCTTAAATTCTGAGTAGTTTTCTTGAGCAGTCATCTCTAAAACTGAGACTAAAATACAGCAGGTCCAGGAATGTGAAATAGGTTACAGATTCATCCCAGATATGTGAAAAGGTTAACCATGTTCATAACCCCCTCAGCACCAACATCATGTAAAGCACAACCCCTTTTTGAGTGGCAGAATGGCAGCATCAGATGAGCCAGGCAACAGCTTTAAGAAAAATTCTTTGAAGGTAGGAGCTGGGCCTCATCTACTATGAGGATCCTAGGAGAAACCTACCTATTTGGTATTAATGTCTGGTGTGTGTGGGATAAACATGCAACAGACAGTTACATAGAAAATGTCTTCAATCTATTTAAGTTACAGCTGCTGTAACTCAAACTGCTAGTAAGTTACAGACAACACAGCAAATTTAACTCTCACTCAGGCAGAACACGTGAGGTGATTTTACTGATATGGGAGAAGAAAGATGCAGGGAACACTCCAAAAAAATAAAACCACCATCCTTTTTTCTTTCTATTTACAAACCCAGCCATTATTTTTCCTTATTCTTCACTCCAATTCTGCTAGCCAAAATAGTGAAATTTTGAATCCCAGAAAAACAATCCCTTATGCAATTCCACCCTTTAAGCAATGTAAAACTGCACAAATTGAGTACATAACTCTGCCTTTACATATTAACTTCACAATACAGCGTGTACCATCACTGCTGCCAATCTGCACACACACGGTACTCAAGCCTGATAAATCATTGTCCTTCGTTCCTTCTCCACAACTTTGTGCTGCTGCTTTGTCTTGCCTTTGACAGGACCTCAGAGCTTCCACCTTTTCTCAGAAAACAACTGAATCAGCTGAACAAGATGTTCCTTCTTTACTTCATTCTGGATGTACTCTTTCTGAAGGCATCAAGGCACAACTATAAGTAATATTTACCCCTCAAAATGGGATTAAAGTTGCTCATCACTGCTACAGCATCAGACACCTGCCTTGTACCCTAGGTCTCATGCGATGGGAGTGTAAGAAAAGAAGCATCTAGGAGAGAAGAGCTGTTCTCCACATCTCTCTTTAGTCCTTTTGGGTTCTCAGAGTTTAAGCACAGCACCAACTCGAAGTCTGTTCAAACAGCCGTAGGCCATTGCTTAGAGAGCTCCTTCAGCCAGCACTCAGGTAACTGCTGAATTTTTCCAGCAAATGCTGGTGTCCCAGGCTCACCTCACAGGACTTTAATTCTATACACATCCCCAGCAGGTCTTTCTGCCCAGACAGCATAAAATGTAGAGTCATTCCCCACAGAGCTGGTTTCCAAACAGCATTTGGATTCATTGATACTCAGAAATTCTCCACTTTTCATCCCCCAGCTACACCTATCACAGCTGGGCAGCCATGAGATTTATCACGCCAGTTTATCACCCCTGTCCTGTGATGAACTGCAGTTCCCTGCTGGTTGCTGAAACCAAGACTTGGGCAAAAAACCTTGAAAGCCTGATCCAAGCAAATTGCATCAATGCACAGCACTGGCAGTGTGCCAGTGCTAATTACTTCACTGCCAATCAGTTTATCAGGAGCACCCAGCCAGTGTACTCATCTTTCCAGTCCTCTCCTGTGTCTCTAAGTGCTCCACCTTTCCTTCCTCCCCTGCTGAAACATTTGGGTGGCACCCAGAGAAACACCTTCTCTTCTCACAGAGCAGTTTATAGAGACAACAAGGGCTCTAAGGAACAGGCTGTAATTAAATGCAGTGGAGAAGAGAGTGAGAAACCACAGCATAAGTGTTAAGATGCTTTAGGTCCAGACTGGAGCATCTTCTCTGTTGCTCAACATAGAAACATGGAGCTAGTGCCTATACAGAAGGGTAGGAGGCAGCTGGAACAGTGCTGTGTGGGACAGATGCATTCATTCTCCTCCCTTTCCTAGGAAGGCTGGGGAAATTAAATCAGGTCCAAGAACTCTTTCTTCTCCATTAACACTCATCCATCACCACCTTTTTTGCAAGACAGTCCCTCCCATCCTCCTTGCTGCGGTCACTTCAGCCAGCAGCCAGGCTCTTCCAGGAAATCAGGGAAGAGCAGAATCCCTCATCTGCCAAGCACCCAATCAAACAGTGGGATTGTAAGAGGAAACAGTATTAAAAAAAACCAAAAAAACCCAACTTCTTACTGTTTCTTGGGATCTGGCTTCTGTGTAGAATGACACACAAAGAAACTCTTACAACACACACAGTGAGGAATTCAGATTAGGGAAGTACAGAGAGAAGCAGAGACAGCTCTGACCCAAGCTTGAAAACTTGCAGATCCTCAACAGGCTTGTGCTAGGAACTAGAAAGAAAAAAAAAACAACCTCTGTTAAATGTTCCTACTTGAGGAGCCGCTGAAAACTTGGTTTAAACTGTTGGGTTTTTTTGAACCAGACAATCTCCATGCCTGAATTTGAGGTGGGAGGAGGAAGTAAATGGTCGCCAACATAGCAAAGCAAGTCAGATCTCACCAGGGACAATCCTGTAACTGATCCTGAATGGAAAAAATGAACTCATGTCTTCTAAAGGGGACACTTTATTTAAAAAAAAATCTCAAAACCAGACAGAGCTCCAAACTCTTATGCCATTTATATCTCAAAGAATATTTTCAATACTTCTCATCCATATGGTATGTATACATAAAAAGAGGAGTAGTGCACTTTTGTGAGCTTAAATCTTGGAAGGGTTGAACAAGAGCTGGTGAAAAAGTCTCTAATTCTATAGTCTGGGTAGCAGTACTGCCAGTGCAGCAGAAGGAATGCTTATTTACAGGTTGCTCCCTGCAGCCAACCTAAAGAACAAGTGACCAGGGATTACAACTCACAGGACTCTGGCAGACTTGATTAGATTTACTGAGTGAAACTTTCCAAAGCTGGTCATAAAATTCCCTTTCATCTCCCCCTGGATCATACACAGCCAAATACAGCTACACCTGAGGGTGCCTTTGCCATCCTGTCCAGAGGCTGGGATTCAGCTTTTAAACTTTCAAAAGCACAGAGTCCCCAAGGGCACAGGGGGCAAACACACACTGACCTGAGCTGCAGGGAAGGATGAATAAAACAGAAAATAAGGAACAGTTTACTATAGGTTTGATCTATGACTCAACAGTTTGTACAGTCTGCCCAGGAAAGGCTGGCAACCTGAAACTGATATAAAAATAGAGCCTTTTAAAATAATTCCAGAACCAATCAAACCCCTGTAACAAACCCACTGAACATCAGGTTGTCACCACACTGTGTTGCAACATCGTGGAACTTCCCAGAAAAAACTTCTGTCCCCAGGACAGAGCCAGTTGCGCAAAACAGAAACAGCCACTGCTGTCACACGGTGAATCCTATCACACACACACAGCCACTGCTGTCACACACACACAGGGCCACTGCTGTCACACACACCAGCCACTGCTGTCACACAGGGAATACTGCACACACACACACACAGCCACAGCCACCACTGCTCCTCAGCAAGCAGGAATGGTACTTGCTTGAGCATCTGCACATGGGTGCAGCCACACACAAACAGAGCAAACTGCATGTGCAGGTGTTTATTGAATTGTTCCAGCAAAAGCTTCAGTAAAAGATATTTGCAGTCATGAACTCAGCAAAGCAAGGAAATAAGATAAATATGCAGTATTGACGCATCCCTATTCAGGGAGGGGGTTTTGAGAACAGGGAGTCTGCAGATTCAATTTTTCCTGGGCTCTGATGACTTTGTGGTAGAGACAGGTGGAGTGAAACCTGAGTAAGGTAACTCTAGCCAGAGAGTGAGATAGAAATAAACAATATTATTCCTGGAAAGAAGGGATAGTAGCTGTCTCTCTGCCAAAGTGCTCTCCAGTCCAGAGCCTATTAGCTGCAGATTCTTTTCTGGGCTCCACCTCCTAGTGTCAGGGCAACAGTCCCAGGTCTTGACGTCAAAGCTGCCTTTTGTTTGCTGCACAGACTTTCCCCCTGTGCAGGTTTAGCAGACCGAGGCACAGCAGCAGATGGGCAGAGAGCTCTGCTCTGGCCAGATCTGCAAACTCAACACAAGCCTCCAAGGAAAGTCCCCTCCCCACATTATAAATATCAACCATTCCAGAAGGAAAAAAAAAAAATAGTTCAGTATGTCTAATTTGTTTTACGTCTGAGCCGCCCTTTTGCTAACCTTTCATTCGATTTGTGCCCTGGGTTTTATCAGCTGTGCTTTTATCTTGCATTATTTAGACTGCAAGTGCTGCCAAGCAAGGACTCTTACCGTAAGTATAAGACAAGGCTGTAAAACTACTTCCTTAGCTATTCCATATATTAGGAGAAAATCCTTACAGACATGGGGGATAAATTCTCAGTGTTCCAGAGAGTGCTCAGGGATGTCAGAGGGGGAATAAAAAATGAGACCATGTTCTATCACAAAATTCTTCCACCTCTTCAAACTTAGGACAGCTACAGCCAAACTGGTTGTTTTCCAAAATTAGAAGAGCATCCTCTCCTCCAGTCTCCTGCAGGGTGACCTGGACACACACAAAGGGTTCCTTGTCCTCTCCATCCACCTGACTCCCTGCCCCCAAACACAAGGTACCCAGTGGAAGCATAGGGGAAGAGGGACCCGCAGTAGAACTTGCTGTGTGAGGTCAGGCTTTCCCTGGTAGAAGCCCTTTAAGATACACTGATAGCAGTCACTATAGGATCACACAATTCCTAATATAAATTTGACACTCTATTAGAACCTATAGCTTTTTTTTTTTTTAAAAAAAAGGTCAATAAACAGGAGACAAAAAAAAAAAAATAAAAAGGAGCAGTCACATAATGCACACAGAAATGGGCACAGTAAACACCTGCTACAGATTTCCAAGAGGAGAGCCAGTCACCTCACATGCTCACAGTTAAGATCTGACCATGTGTGCAATCCCTCCTTTCGACAGCAATGAACCTGACATTGGCTGGAACATTCCACAACACAGCTCTTCTATTCCCCTGCCACTGAGCATCTTCAGACCATCTCCCTCCACCTAAAGCAGAGGCCAAAGCTCTTACTCCTGTTCTCCAAACACAGATGTGCTCGGAGGCTCTCCTTTTTGCCCCTTCTGAAAGCTGGAAAACCTTTGGCATATCTCAATTTTGTAAGACACTCCAGGTGGTGCTTTGTGATTCTTGCAGGAGTGCTGTTACTGGCTTGTACACCTGTAATTAAGTGAAAAACATGACTATTATCTCTGGCTCAGGCATGGGGCCAGCACTGCTGGGATGCAGCATTCCTGGGCTATTAGTAGGTAACAAAATGAACAGCATTTGCTCATGAACAATCATTGCTAATGAACACAAAAACAAAACAAAACAAAATCAAACCAACAAAAATTCCAAATCCAACTTTCTATGATCTCTGCTGTCAGAACAACAGAAAATTCTATGCTCAACCCAGGCCAAAGTATTTCATCCCTTGTGGAGTGCTGTTTGGGAGGCAGAATGCAAGTTCCTGGTGTTCCAATAGAGTCTGGTTGTCCATGCTCTCCTTCTGACCTGCCAAACTTCCCAAAGAACTAACCCATATCCACTTCCCTGGGACAAGCTATTCACTGACTGGTGTGAGTAAATCTTCATTCAAAAAGACACATCCTGGGTAGGAGGAGGGAGTCCTCACACAGTCACACTTCCCTCCCTTGCCAAGCTACAAGCACACAAATAAACACAGGAACCGGGTATCACATTTATTCTCTTTTGAGCTCCTTCCAGTGTTTTCAGAGAAGTCATCTGACACACTATGGAAAAGCCTGTTCATTTCCACTTGCCCTCTACCAGCAGGGAGACACAAGCTGGAGGTCAGAAGGGTGATTTCCTACTACTGACACACAGGTGGGATTGAGAGCAGATGTCACAAGTCCAGCAGCAGTTACAGCCTGATCCAGAGTTCTGCAGGGCAGTGCTACACCAAACCAGGCTCTGACTTTCTATCAGCATGTCCTGGAAACCCTCACTGCCAGGCAGGTCACAGTGGAGATAAGCAGGACTTCTTAGACCTCATATGGATCTTTTCTCTTCTCATAAAGGCTTAACAAAATTGAGCCCTGGGGATGACTGGCAACCTGAACTTATTTATGTCACAAAGTGCACTCTAGAACTAGGCTGTGATGCAGAGAGAGAATATTTCCAGGTGCTGAAGAGGCAGCTATTTCAGTAGCTTAGCAATCCCCTCCCACTCCACTGAAGTAGGTGAGCAAGTGCACAAGGCTTATTCCAAGTGCTCTCAAGGCAGGAGTCAGCTCTCAAGAACACAATAGAACAAATGCTCATGGTTGGGGTGTCAGGGTGGAGCAGCTGCATGGGACTGGTTACTGGCCTTGAGGCTGTGATCCCTCACAGAGTCCTATTTTCCAACCTCTCCATGTCACTACAGGGCTGAGAATATGCTCAAAAATAAAAGAAAAAAAAAAAAGGTAATTTCCTAGACTATCTCATGACAAGACAGACTTATAAATCTAGAGGCTTGAAGGAAAACGGCAACTATGCAAAGAGAATCCCTGATGCTGGAGACTGAGAGCTGGCACCAGCCTAAACTATGAGCCAGCAGAAAGGCAAGCCCACCATCACTGCTTAGAATATCTGGTTTCAGAAATCAGCAGGCTCCTGGGCAGGATGTGTGCCACAGCAGCTCTGCCCACTCCCTGCTCTTGCCCCTTCTCTCCATTCCAGACTCAGACGATGCAAGAACAAACTGCCAGTCACATATGGATGATCAGTGGTGCATTTAATTTGCAGATTTATGATGGGGTGTTTCCAAATGAAATAACAGAAACCAGCCATGTAACTGAAAGTGCTCAGCTACATCCCAGCTGTCTCAGGGAGCCAAACAAAATCCTTACCACCTCCTGAGCAGTGAGTGGCTCTCCATACACTGCCTGCTGAGCAGAACTGCCTTCCCACCCTAGCTCAGAACACACAAGGAGCATGGGGCAGGCACTTCCATGGCTGCCTTGACTTCCCTTTCTCTGTCACTTTTCTTTTTTTCTTGTGATGTTGGTGAAAAGACCTAAGGAAACAGAAGTCCTGGGAGGAAGTGAGTCAGGAAACCTGTACCATGTTTCAGGGGAAGTGTGACTCAGAGTGCTCGGAGCAGAGCTCGCCTCTCCCTGGTGCCCTGGAGGAGGTGATAAGATTGTGTAATCCCCAAGATAACTTGCTGCACATCCTAATTCTGCTGATCCTCCCAGGGGAGGGGTGCTTCTGCCGAGTACTGTACATTAGCTGATTTCTTAGAATAAACTGTGACAGCTCCCTGTGAGCTCACTGCGTGGGAGGGGGTGCTGGGCTCCCTGCCTGCACTCTCAGAAGAACCAGGAGCAACAGAAACACCACATTTATCAAGAGCACAGCAAAGACCTGGCAGACCTTGTTTGGTCTGTCTGTTCTTGGGGACAAGAGTACTTGACAGCCACAAGGGAACCAGCTATAAAGTGGAGGAAGGATAAGAAAGAGAGAATTTAAGAAAAAACAGAACAAATGTGGTGTACACAAGAAGGGAGGAGGCAGTCTGTGCTGCTCAGGACTGGGGAGGGGACAGTCAGGAGCACAAGATACTGGAGGAAAGAAGCCAAGAGTGCAGGCCAAGCAAAGGAAAAGAGAAGGGCAGGGAGGATGGAGATAAGATCACAGGGAGAGTCCCTTAGGAGTGATGAGGAAAGTGCAGCGATAACAAAATGCCCCTGGGATGGAGACAGCAAAGAAACCTCACACTGAGGGACTCAGAGTCCCTTCTGAGTTCTCAGTACACACCAGAGCCAGAGCTGGTATTGTGGCTCTCTGCTCACCTCTAAGTGCCTTTCCTGAAAACTAAAGCCTTAAAGGCAGGGGATGCAACAAGATACAAACCATCACCCTTCCCAGCAGTACAGGATTCTCTCTCTTTCCCCCTGGCAGAGCAGGGCCAGCACTCCCAAGCTGTGCCACTGCAGCACCTAGTGCAAAGGGTCTAGGACACCAGTAGGCTTCTGGAAATTTCTGCTGCACAAGTAAAGCTCCCAGGCACCTTTGGGAGCTTGATGGCAGCTGAACTCTCAAACTCCAACCCTCTGCTTTCTGGAGACCTACAAAATTGTTTGGCAAACAAGCTACTGAATATGAATGAAGAGAGAAGGAAGCAGGAGCCAACAGTGGTCAAACCACCCATTTCAGAGACTTTCACCCCCAGGTGAGAGGCAACAAAGCTGCTGACTGAGACCCAGAAGACCTAGAGCTTATTTCCCTTTCTTCCCAGACCTGTCAGCTATCCTGAGACAAACTACTTGTGCACCCTGGGCTTCCAGGCCCCCTTTCCCCCTTTATTTGCCTCACTGGTATCAAATCCAAGCTTCCTGGGAGATGGCTTCCTGTAACATTAGATGCATCCCATATTGCAAACTGCTGAATGGGTCTGTAATGGAAATGATAATGAGCACTTTAGGTTTCAAGCCTCATATTTCTAGGACAATTGTCACAGCTCATATGACCAAACATCCCAGGGCTAGCAAGCCTGGGAAGAACTGTAGATAGGACCTGTGTGCAGGGGAGCAACTGACCCTGCAACTTCTGGTTACAGAAGAGGAACATTTTTATCATAAAATGTAAATCAAAGAAAATTCTCATTCTTCACTCATGAAAACTCCAGTCTGCTGGAAGACAAATTTGTTGGAAATTTGTGAGTGTTATCATAGTCTCATTCCTTATTTCACTGTGATCAGCCTGTTACTCAGAAATAGGATACTGTATTTTATTCTTGTGGGTGGCATCTGCAAGGCCACAGTGCAAGGACCAAACCCATCACTATCATGCCTGGTAAGTGTGTGCAGAATTGCACCATGCAAACACTCACCCACCTTGTGAGCACAGCACAGGGATGGAGCTGTGTCCAGACAAGCAGATACACACAGTAATGTTGTTTTGTTTAATGATGTTTCGTGGGCCTGACTCAGCTGCTGACACCTCCTCACCACACAGGATGCCTGCAGTCTTTTGCAGCAGCTCTGTTTTTCCCTTTGAATCTGTGCTAAAAGGAAAATATCAGGTGGAAGCTATTTTTCTAGTTAATGTTTTTCAAGATGCTGCCTGGCCTAGATCAATTCCAAGAACTGAGGCAGTCAAACAAAGAAACCCTTACAGGCTGATCAGCAACATGAGCATTGCTGCTCTGGCACCTTCCCACGCTGTAAGAAGAATGAGCACAAACCAAAATAAGACCACACGCAACAGAAGGGCTGAGCTCTGCACTCAGGGAACTGCCAGTGCAGCACCTCCAGCCCCTCTGCACACCCACAGCTCCAGCACTGTGCCCCTGATTCCCTGGAATGCACACTGCAGGAGAAAGCTGCTGCTCCAGGCAGCTGCCCAAAGCACAGCAGGTATGGGAGCTGCAGATGGCCTTGGTCACTCAGCTCCTTCCCCAGAGGCCAGACCCTCGCCAGGGATCACCCCACAGCCTCTTCCCTGCCTCACAGGACTATGGGATGCTGGCTCTGAAGCCTGAAATTCAACTGAAGTGAAATCCCTTTAGGGGACAGGATGGGGCAAAGCAGAGTCTTGTAGGATCCAAGTGCTTCAGCCCTTCTTCCTTCACCCTCCATGACAGAAAAAAATAAAAATCAGTCACTTCCATGAGCTCTGCACAGGCACAAAAATCATCTCAAGAAGTTGTCTCATGACATGCAGCTACCAGTGCCAGCTACCAGAACTGGTGGTTTTGACACCTCAGGTTACCCCAACACCTTCTCTCCTTTGGGTGCCTTGTGCCAGATGCCCATGCTGGCACTCATGACAAGTTTGTTTTCTTTCCCAGGTTACTGTAAAGAGGAGCTGACATCAGGGGCCAGCTCTCATCAGAGCTCCACTGAGAAAGTAAAGTATCAGTGCTGACCTGTGTCAGTTGAGAAGTCTAAGCCAATTTTAAGCACAGGGAAAGAAACAGATTTTTTTTTATTCCTTGAATAAAGAAAGCCAAAAACATTGAAAGAGAAAAACCTTTGGACTACTTCTATTAATTGCATCCATGGAAATAACACAAGACATGCCTACATCTGCCTGTTCTGGTCACTTTAAGCTGTTTCCTGATCTCATCAGACTCAGCTAAATTTGGCACTGGGGCTATGGCTGTGACATTCACAGCTGGGGAATAACAAGCTTTGAATCAGTCTAAGCAAAGAAGCAAATGAACCAGTGCATTTCCACTGGTCTGGTAATAGATTGTGTTTCTGGAGATCTCTCTGCCTGGGGACCCCACATAATAAACTCTAAGGATGCCCAGCTGAACCACAGTATCAGTATATCCTACACTACTCAGGGAAACTGAGGCACTGGAGAACCCATCAAGCAACAAGACACAGAATCCAAATCACAGGATCATAAACTCGAAACTCTTCCTCCCTATCTGTAACCCTCATAAAAGCAATTTCATTTAACTGGCTGGAATTTACCCGATGGCACTGTTGTTATACGGCTCTAAAAGCCCAAAATCAAACATTCTGTGCATCAGTGCACAGCACCAAGCTGGAACTGCCCTCACAAGGCTTTTCTTAACTAGAGCAGTTCTGGGGAAGTCTGTGGCTGAGTTCTCTGCTCTGCAAAAGGCACTTCCCTCACTGAGCACAGAGGAGGACATGGCCACTGGTACAGCCTGGCTGAACAACTGCTCTGCTTCAACTCTGATGGGCAAAAAAACCCAACAATAAAAGGGGTCCCAGCATAAACCTGGACAGCCTGAGTTACATCAGGGATGCATTTACTGATGGTGTGACACTGCATTTCAGAGTGGCTTCCAGACACACGGCCCCTTTCTGAAAGGGCACATTTTGTAGCTTGTCTTGGTGCAGTGAGGGTTAATGGTTAGTGAACAAGCAGGATCAAGATCAGCTCATCTTTTCCATTGAAGCAGAGCGCTACAGAAAATGCTGGTTTCTTGATGCTCGTTGTCTCAGTGACTTCCAGGAACAGTGAGCTAAACTCAGCTGTTCTTCCCAGCACCAGCTGAGGGGGCGGCAGGGGATGGAACATAGCCTGTTCTTGGAAGGCAGGAAAAAATAAGGCTCTGGCAGAGCTGTGCAAACTCTCCTTTCTCCCCCCTCCTCTCCCCAAAAGATACTTTTCAGCATCTCCTAATGCCTCACAGTACAGCTGGGTTGGTTTTCCTTCTATCATCAAGCAAACATAAGAGCAATGCAAGAAGACAATTCTCAAGCAGAGAGAGGTTAAGTTAATCAAATAAATAACCAATAAGCTCATCTCCGTGAGCCCCCACATGCCCCATGATCTTGCTCAGTTTAGTCCATGACCTACTGTACTTCCTAACATTTTCTTGTTAGATAAATACAGAAAGTTATAGAGCCATCCAGCTCATAGAACCTATTTTTGGCTGCTTTATCTTCAAGCATTATGAATTCCAAGGGATGATTGGATATTTGGACTTCTCCCAGCCTGGCTGACTGGGAAGGGAGCAGACAGTAACCTCATTGCTATTCTTCTGTGGAAACAAACATCTTTTAGAGATGACAAGTATCTGGCGTGTAGGTACAGCACTCTGAATGAGACTCGGGGAAATGGAGCAGTCACCAGCTGTGAGGAATGTGAGAATAGCCTTGAGGCAGAGAAAAAAGAAACCAGAACGAGTTTGTTTCAGGGTTCCCCGCAAGCTGCCCTAGAAATACAAGGCAGCAGCACAGAGCTATGAACAGAGGGAGCAATCCTGCTGCAAAATTTGCAGTCAGTGGCACAGCTGGCTGAGAATTCACACAGCTTTTATAAGATTCAAGCCTGATCTTGCTGGAAAATACAAGAATCCTGTGCCAGCTGTGCTGGAAGGTGTGACACCCGTGTGCCTGTGTGTGTGCCTCAGCTGGGCACTCGGCAGCCCAGCCCCCGGGGGTGGCAATGAATGTCGCCGGCAGCGGCTCTGAGTGGCGCTGCCATCCCGGGACAGGGCCTGGCCCGATGCCACCAGGGGCTGCCCACGAGCTGCTCCCCAAGATACAGGAGCTGCTCAGCTCACAGATAAGGCTCTGTCTCCACTGCAATCAGTCTCTCACCTACTGCAGCACTCCGTGCTCTGGGTTTGTGTCTGTTGGGTGTTTCTTTCAGCTGCTGGACGGAAGGAAAGTTCCAGTCTGCCTGGTTACATGGGATGCTGGAGGTCCCTGCCACACACCCAGGTCTGGGAGACAAGCAGGCTTCATTGCTATCTTACATGGATTTTAGGGATATTAAAAACCCGCCCAGGGAATAGCACAGAAAGCAATGTAGAGCGAGCAGAAAATCACAAGACCAGGTTACAGGCTGTTGAACATTTTCCTCTCTATGATTTTCATGTTCTCAAGCACCAGCTTAGAGATTGAAGCATCCTGCTGTCCCTCCAGGACTTCTGAACTCCACAGCATGACACACCATTTATCTCTGCTCCCTTCAATTAGGAGCAGGAAGCAGAGAATTGGGCACTGGGCTCATTTTTAGCTGTGCCAAACTGATGACCCAGCTCCTTACCTATAAATCAATGTAGATGTGCTCATTTATGCTCTGTGAGAAATTGGTTCATTAGCTAGAATTAAACAGAGGCCCAAACCACGCCATTTAACTTGAACAGTGCTCTTGAACACCCTGTTCTGCCCTGGATCTGGGATTTGCTTGGTGCCTTCCTATATTTAGCATACAGTAATGTAATTGAAGCAGTAAAATTAGACCCACAAATAGACTGGTTTCTCAGTACTTAATCAAGGACCTTTTCCTAGAACTGCAGAGGGCTGAAATTAAAAGAAAGGAATGTGTGGTAATCAGCCCCATGGAGGCAGGAGGAAACCACCATGAGTTTAAACTCCAAACACACACTCTGGCCAGCTGAATGTACCCTTGTTTAAATTAAATGTGGCTTTACAGCGACCCAGGCCAGGGTCGCACTGCACAAACCCCTTGAGATTGCACAGCCCACGTACAGGGAATTAGTGAGCAGATACAAATCATGATCTGTGAGTCAATGAACAATAACAATGCCCTTGGACCCCCTGTCTATAACAGATGAAGGAAACAACAGCTCCAATACCAGGTACCTCTGCAGCAATGCTAATCTGTCAGTCCTGTCAGTTTGTGACAGGTAAAGAAAGAAATGGCTGAAAGACAAACCCAATGTGCAAACTGCAAAATACAAAAACCAGGCAGCAGTCACACTGCAGCTGGAAAAAAAATGGCAGGAGCCTGCAGCACTGCACTCGTTCAGATTCACTAATAACAGGTCTTAGAAGATAAACTGGCAGACTTCATTTTCTGGCCTTTTCTTCTGAATGATATAATTTTTACTGGGGGAATGCTAAATAGGAGAATTACATTTAAAAATAATTATTTTCTATTACCAGTTTTCATATGATTATTAGGAAAAATGTCCTCTTCACATTCTAACCTAACAACTGCTAAAGAATAAGACAAAGAAAATATTGTGTAAGCAGAAACACAGTCACACATTTAAGAAGTGTTGAAATGCTTCAGAAGCTGCAAAGCTTGTGGCTGGCATCTGGAGCTTTGTTTTTATGGATTTCTACTATATCAGCACCCCAAGCCTCACAGTGCCAGTTAGGGCATGCAAAGACTGATGCAGAGCTAACACCTAAGGAGGTATTTTGAAGTGCATTTCTGAGCTGTATTTTTCAGCTTTGGTGATACCCTTCAAGAGGTCAATGGTACCTCTCCATCTCTTCTGCTCACAGCCTGCAATTGTTCTGCAAACAGATGGAACAGCCTGTCACGCTCACAGTATGTCCCTAAAAACATTCTCCAAGCAGCTTTTGCCAAAGAAGTTTTAGGACTGAAGTTACTTCCCAGATGTAGAAGCTACTGATTCCTGGAAATTTTTTTCTGCATAACATGGGATCTCTGCTAGATCAGACAGATAATGTAGAGAGATTAAGAGTTTCCCTGAACTGGTTTCATTTACTGCATTCCCACCCCCAGAAGATAAGGACAAGCAGGGCCCCCAGGCTCACTCCCCTCCCTCACCCTGCACAGTAAAAACAGCACTGGGCTCTAAAACTGCATCTGAAAATTACCTACTGAAAACTCCAGATACTGAGAATTGATTATATAAAGCTGCACCAGGAAAAGTATTCCTTGTGTGGTGCAGATCTTTTCCAATGCAGGTCTACAAAACATTACAGCATAATTAAGCTTCCATAAATACTAATAATTCCATTTGTAATTCAATTTCTAGTTCCTACCATTCATCCAATGATTAATATTGCTTTTACATCAGCATTACAGATAGCAGCCTGATAATAGGAACAAAAGATTAGGCTGAGGAGCTCATTTGTAATGAATGGAGATGAATAATACCAGGTGCAAAGTGCAAGAGAACAGAAACTGAATGCCCCTATCTCAGAGCTAACTGAACACACAAAGGCCTCTCTATATGATACTCACAGGTACTGGCATTTCCTAGAAGACTGAGAAGAAATAATTTACCCTTAAATTATGAAACACTCACTGGAGATGTCAGTACATCTGAAAAATACACATTAAATAGCAATTCAGGGAAAAGCACTCCAGCCTTTTAAGAAAACCAAATTACCTTCCTAGCAAGGCAGCTTTAAGAATATAAAGTGGAATTATCACCTCTGCCATTGTGGTGAACCCATCCAAGCAGAGGCACAGGAGGAAGCTGCAAGGCAAAGCTGATGGGGAGGTGGGGTACTGTGCATATATTTATATATTAAAAACACAATAAATATTTTTTATCATACAACTGAAAGCATAATGAGCATATGAACAGTGTAATGTTTCACCCTTAGCCTTGCCTTCTTGGCAAGGGAGACAAGCAGGCAAAGGCTGTTCCTTTGATGAGGTTTCCCTCTCCTGCTCCATCCTTTTGCAGTGAGGAGTTCAAAGGCCTTGGCTTGGAAGCAGCACCCAGGCATGTCTGTCTTGTATCTTTGAAGCCTCTTGAGCAGCATTTCACCCTTTTATACTCCAGTTTGTTATGCAGGAGCAGTCTGGGCTGCCAGATCTCATCCAGGCCTCCAGCCCATAGCAGGGAAGCCCCTGGTAGTGCCCACTGGAGACACAGCCAGCACACAGAACCTTCCTGGAGTTCATCTTGGAAATCCTGTCCTGGAGCAGGTACAAAGGTGAGGGGAAAAAACTCCCTCAGTTCACAGGCTGATCCACAGAGCATCCAAGCCCTGCAGCTGGACAGTCCATGGCCACCCCAAAAGCTCACCTGCAAGCAGACCTTTTCTTCAAAAGGAGGCTCCAAGCTCTACAGACTCTATGCCCCCTTCCTCACCCATCAGAGGAGGATTTACTGTTTTCAGCATCTGCATCATCATTCAGAATATTTCCACAGGAAATCAATTCCTATGTAAGCAAGAGCTTAATTCACTGGTGGACAGAATATCCAGGAACAAACAGCATGGGACCACCACCACTACCAGTGCATCCAAAATCCACATTGCTTTGGGGAATGGTGGCCTGGAAGCAAAGCCAGCCCACTTGTCTCTCAAGTCAGCAGCACTTTTGGGCATTTCTTGATGAGGAGCCTTTTAAAAATTTATTTGATTCCATGACTCCAAACAACCTGTTCCTAAAGAAGCTGACTTGTCATTCTGTCTTGTAAGAGTCAGGAGAGGCTGTAAATGCAGCAACTACACAAAAGGATTGTCTCCCTCAGGGCTTCTCCCTAAGCCCACAGAGAAAGAGGGAGACAGGGAAGGAGCCCTGTCACTGCTGACCTTGCTTCAGAGAGATGAGACATATTCTTTTCATGGAGTGAAAAAGGTTTTTGGTTTATTCACACATCCCTTTATATAGAGTTTTACAAACATCTCCTGTCTATCCCCAGCTGGTCAGTAACAAGCTGTTACCCCACAATGATTGGTCATTTCACCCAAGGTGTTTTGAGATACTGTTTGCATTCTTCTTGGTGGTCTGGAATAGTTGATGCAGGTGGCCACTAACAGGCCCAAGCTAAGAGTTCTTTCTCAGGGAAACCAGTGGTTTTCACTGTTACAGGATTCTATTATCAGAAAAGGCTGGCAGCTTTCTTACAGCTATGTCAGATCAAGTCAGAATTCAATTTGTGAGGCTTCTGCAGGCCTGCTGCTTAGCCACCACAGAGCCCTTCACTCTGAACTCCCCACATGATTATTTTGCTTGGCTAATCTACTTTTCCTTTTGGCACATTAAAACCCCAGTGTCCTGGATCTCCCCACCATTAAGACCTGCCACATGCACAGCACCCATCCTCTCAACACTTCTGCTGGGGCTCTTGCCTGCATGTTATCTGAACATGTCCTTTCTTAAATGCTTATTACTAATTAGTATTTTATAATACTTTTTTTTTCCTGGTGCCTAATAATTGAGAAATTAATTCATTGTCCTCCTATGAGTCTAGTGTATTATTCTGCTGTCATCCAAACACAGATCAGAAATACTTACTAAATGCTTCTACTTATTTTCATCATCATTAACAATTGCAGCATTTCCATTTCAAAGAGACCTTATACAATTCATTTTTCTTTTTCAAGCAGAATGTTTAAATTCTTTAGTGCCCTTGAAGATAGCAGCCAAGGATAATTTTACATTTTCCTTTTCATTTCTAGTTTTCTGCACTTCATTTCTAATTTATATTAACTGTGCTCAGCTCACCCTCCCCTTCCACATTGCTTTCACATTTTTGTTCCTAATGCTGTCTTCACCACTGAACAATGTTCAGCTTTTATGAAGATTACTCTTTCCTGAGGGAAAATCACACTTCTTTGCACTGTTTTAAAGAATACCTAGTTCTAATATTGTTTTCTTACACAACACTTGCCAAGTTTAACTCAAGAAGTCTTTTAACTTTGCTTGTTGTATTTTACAGTATTAGCTGGGAGAGTCTTCTTTTTATTTAAGTTTACATTTAACAAGCTCACAGTCATGCTGCCACTACCAGCTCCCAGTCCAGCTCTAAAATCCTTTGCTCCTAGATGTGCTGGGTCTGTTAAAACACTATTTAATGGTTTCTTGGAAGTCCATGCTGCACATCAATCCTTCCACTGGAAGAAGCAGCACCTGCTGATTTGTGTAACATTTATCTTCTCAGGATTCACATTCCTGCACTCCTGTTGTCCCTGGGTCCATGTGGCATGGGGGACTAACATGTACCTTCACCCCCAGCACCAGGTCAGGACACTGCTGCTCTCCTTGGCATGCAGAGCATCCTCCCACTGCTCTCACTGGTGCTGGATTTTAAGACCTTAGAAGTGTGCTCCAAAAATGGGTGTGAAGGAAGGGAATTAAAATATTATGGCTGGGAAATGCAGAGAGGGATAAAGTAAGAGCCTGAATTCTGCACAGTGGTGATCCTGACACAGGCTGGCAGCTGGGGATTGAGACCCCACTGCCTCAGGGGGACTGAGGCAAGGACAAAAGGAAAGGCAAGGGAAGAGATCATCAGTGAAAAGAGTAGAAATCTTCTTGGGTCTCTTTTGGCACAAAACCCTTCTTGGTGGAAGCAAGAGGAAAAAACAAGAATGGAAAAGGACCACATGAACAACAGCATTTCCTGAAAAGCTTTAATCTCCTAGGACCATGGGTATCTCATGCCACCCAACAAGAAATTATTGCTCTGTCTGGTCAAACTGTTCCCTCCTGGCACCTCCACTGAATCATCCTGTGCAAAGACAAAGACAAACCTCCTCAGGGTGGCCAAAACCAACTGCACAAATACCTCCAGCAGGCTGCTGTTAGGCCCATCAGGATTAGAAAAGCACACAGTGGGAGGAAGCACATGACACTAAAGGCACAACTTCCTAGAGATATGAAACAGCCCCTTTGCAGCTTTGCCCTTGACTCCAGGACTGATGACAGCTGTCACCAATACCTGTGGTGAGTGTTCCTGTTGCCTGTGCACTAGAGCAGCACAAATCTAGGAAACCCTGGCACAGTTACAACCACAGGCAGAATTCCTCTGTGCTACCACTTAAGCCAGGAGGAGTTCTGAGAAACTGCTGCCACATGTTCCCCCCATGACTCAGTGCTTAACCAGCAGCTCTTACTCAGTGCTAGCTTCAGAGTGATTGCAGTGTAGGGTCCCACAGTCAAAGCCTTGCAGAGGAAAGACCAGAGCTGGGCAACTGTGGCAATACTCATGTCTACGAAGACATCTAAATGTTCTTCTGGCTACAAATGAACAGGAATGAGGTACTCAGGAAGGCTTCTGTCCTTTGGGTCTCACTTAGCCCCTCTTACCTGAGAAAAGTCTGTCCCAAAGCCTGCAAAAGCAGCCCCCCTCATCTCTGAGACTCTGGTGACAGCCTGGCTTTAGCAAGCAGCCACCACTGAGGTCAGTTTAGCTGTCTGACACCTCAGCCGTGCCATGTCCTTACTCGCAGTGCTGTCACTGTGTAAGGGGTGAAGGGCCACTTCCACCACAAACCCACAAGGCACCTTCCCTTCCCCTCACTGGCCATGCCTGGTGGTGGAGGTCACAGAGGTCTCCAGCAGTGACTCACTGTTGACAGTGATCAGGGAATTCTGTGCTTATGCCCAGAGTAAAAAGGCGTGTTTGTGGATAAGTTTTTCCAGATCAGCACCCTGTCCCTCCATCCAGGAGAAAGGCACTGAAATTCCATGCTCTCCCTTCCATGCAGAGGGAACGTGGAGGAAGAGGAGTGAGAGTGCCTGGTGTGATGGGAAATATCTTTGAGGAAATCAAGAAGCTTCCGTCCCACTTCCTTGTTCTCTTTTGACCAACCCTTATGTTTCAGACACACAGGTAAGGCTGGATTTGCCTCCTTTCACTACACATGGAAGTGAGAGAAAACAGTAACAACCCTGTGAAGTCAAAGCTTTCACCTATGCTTAGGTTAATGGGGAAAGGAACACTAGGAAAAGGAATATATTCACTTTTCAGAGAACTCTACAATTAACTGGACCACTGAAAATTAATATTAAGCACAATTTTCCACTTCTTCTTTCCCTGCTCACACAGAAACAAACAGTACTATTGAGGAATAAATATTTGGAATGAATCAACACAAAGCCAATACAGCACCATTTTGCTGCAAAGTGCTGCAGCCTCATCCCCACTCTGTTCTGAGCAGCACTGATCCTGCCACAGTCTCTCTACCACTCTGTCAGGGAGGAAAATCAAACAGATGAAAAATTAATCGGTAACTGCTTTGAAACACCTTTACTCTGCCAGAGAGATGTGAAGAAGCACTTCCGCAAACCAGACCTGTTCCCAAGCTGCTCCAAACACCTTCTGCAGGCAACTAACTCCTGATTTACACCCAGCACCTGCACCATGAGCAAGCACTTAACAATCCTCACCAGCCAGGCAAGGCCACTGGTCACAGGTGTCCCCACTCACCACATCAGTCATCAAATACTTCACACAAAGGTCAACCATCCCCAACACGGGCCAAGCTCAGCACAGAACACTGGCAGAACCCAAAACCAAATAAACCAAAATCCAAATAATCTGGTCATAGTTTCTACTGTCACTTCAAAGAGAATGAAAAAAACCACCAAACTCTTTGATGCTCCAAAACCTATGGTACTGTGTTACATCATAAATGCACCTCTTGGATCTCTCTCATTCAGGTAAAGTCACTGAAAAGCCCAGGAGCTTGATGTGAGCTGTCAGCTTCAAGTGAGATACCTGCCAGCAGAGCCAGGGGTGTGGAGACAACACCCACATGAGCTGGTGTGATCAGAGCAAGGGATCCTCTAAACAGCTTGGCAGAGATTTTATCAGAGCTGGGCAGGCACCAGTCACAGCCTGAGTCACTTGGCAGGAGCCACCTACCATTTACCCCTGCCAGCAGGAATTGTAGGTGGAAAATTACAGGTGTGTTGCAGATCAAGGCTGTGTAACTCTGAGGGGTTGTGCTGCAGATGCTTCACCAGGTGTCAAAGTGAACCATAAAGGTGCAAAGCCCTCAGAACTTGGGTAAAATAAGAAGCACTACACCTTCATAGTAACAGGCTAGAAGCACCTCACACACATATCACTGTGATCTTCCATGACATTTGCAGCTGAACTTAACTTTTACCAGATGATGGCCTGTCTCTGTGTGATATCCCTTACTCTGAGCCACTGAAATGAAAGGCAAATGCCTGCAGGGACTGCACTGCTTCTCCTGGTCAGCAGCAGCCCAGAGGAGTCAGAACAAAAGGCACAACACCAAGGCTGGAGTAGTTCCTGATTTGTACAGTTCTTTCCAGGGTATTACATCATGTTAGTTCACTTCCTCAAGTGGATTTCCTCTCCAAGGTCTGGCACCAGTACCTTGAATACAGATTGCAGCATCATACACAGATCCCTTCCTTGTCCTTCCCAATTGTTCAGCTACATTTAAATCCCACCTCTGCACTCTGCTGACTGCTGCCTGCACTCCCTTGCAGTCAGATGTACAAAAGAAGTGTCAGTATCCATAATCCTAGACAGAGAAGTGGACATTAAAATCTACCCCTTCCTTAGGAGCTGGGCCACACTTCCCAGCTGGGCTCTGAGCTCTGCATTATCAAGACTGTAGAATCCCAGGCATAGCCATGAAAAGGAAAGATGGGGGTAATCCCCACTGCCTGCTGCCTTCTTCCTCATTTCATTAATCCATCTTCTAATGCCCATCTGCTCCTTCTTTTGGTCTGCTGCATCCTCACAGAGACTTCAAGCAGTGCTTGAACTGAGCATGGGAGACCCTCCACATCCAAAATGCCCAAGAATTGCCCCCTCATATTCTTAAAACCCAGCGGTACAAAATCTGATGGAGTGGCACTGGTTACAACTGACATATTTCAAGAACAGGCTCACTTCACTTGAATCTGAACCAAGCCAAAAGGTTGTGCCAAGTTCCCTCCTGCCACACTCCCCATCTGCCATATGGAAGGGTGTTTATAAATCCCCATAGCTGGCTTGTCTTTCAGAGAAAGTGACAAGGTCCAGTCCATTGGGTGCTGGAATTGTGCACTGCACAAGAAGCACCAGGCTCCTAATGCCTTATGGATAATGGCACAGTTCATTTTAGTTCTTCACCTTTCCTTTAGAGCAGGAAGAAACCATCTCAGCAGAAGTGACCAACCACAATGACACAAAGAACAACCCAGTGTTGGAGACAGGAACAGCTGGTGGGAGCACAGGAACAGGAGATGAGGTGTCATCTGCACCGGAGCTGCACTAATGTCCTAACTGAGACACAAATGGGTGACATAACTTCTAGGATAAAGACCTTTCATTATTCAGTGCAGGGATTTTATCCCTTTAATGGAAACATCTTGACAATCATGGGTAGGAGCATTCAGATTACAGGGCAACAGTAGCAGTGTTGCAGTGTTTCAATTCATCTTGTGCAACACACTCCAAACTCTGTTTGTTCTGACTGAAGAAACTGTTCTGACTCCCTTCAATGGGATTTATGAATACACCTTTGGGCATTCATGTACTCCACCCTGCATTATTTACTGTCCAACTGAGGCTGATGCAACCAGAGGAGGAGAATCTCATTGCAATGACCCTCACCCCTCTCACTTGTGGAAAGAATGAAACTCAGCTTGAGGGATGAGCTGAGCAGGTCATTCTGACAGGATAAGCAGGAACTGTGGTAAAATGACCCCTTAGTTGGGAAAAAACACCTTGAAATTTCTTTCAACCCAGTTAATGGGTACAAACCAGCAAACACCATTCACCTCCCTTCTCTCACTGGAGAAGTCTGCCTGGGTTGCTCCACAGCTGCCTCTCCATCCAGCTGAGGGTGGGGTCTGACACCCACTGGTGGCTTTCACAAGCTCCCAGTTCTGTAGGGCAGCCCTGTGTTTGTGTAAACCAGGCTAAACAGGATTTTGTGGCTCAGTCCTACAGGCAGCAGAGAGATATGGCAGTGACACAACATAAAGAGACACGGAAAACATTCTCCAAACATCTTCCATTATTCCGTGGGTGCTGCCACTCTGGAACATCCATAGGTGAGGGATTCTCAATATGATTTACAGAAACACACAAACTCTTAAGGTTCCGCTGTTCTCAGCTCAAACACCTGCAAACTCTTGAAAGTTTCAAAAGTGAGTGTACGCAGGGCAAAACTCCAAGTTTACAACTACTAATTTTTCAGAATTCTTTCAGTCCTCTCTTACATCCACTGCAATTGATTACATCCACTGCTCCAGTTTGGAGTGAACAGTAAAAAGAAGGGAAAGCAAATGAGATTTGAGCCCTTTGTTTCTGTTACTGGTGTTTGCTGAAACTAATATAATAAAAATAGCCCCTCAATGGGCAAAAGTTTCTTAACTAAGAGAATAACAAAGAAAAGGCATGACACCAGTACGACAGAAGCACCTTCCTTGGTTTCAATTAAGATGTGAGGGAAAGAAGAGAAACAATGGAGTGGCAGAGGAAGGAAAAAAAAAACATGGAAAGAAATATAGAAATTTGTGTTGACTATCCCCTATACAGATTATTCTCTATGTTAAACTGACAGAAAGTACAAAAGAATTTGGGGGAAGCCTCAGAAGGAGATAGATCCATCTTAATTATGATTTCTCAATGCTTTCAACTTCTTAGGGAGAAGCATTTGTTGTATTCCCCTCTTCTATTTGCCAAGAGAGAAGACTATCTGTAGGCAGCTCCTCCAAATGCCTCTGTGTTGCTAAGGCAAACATCCTACGACAGCTTAGAACAAAGATATTCTTGTCATAGCTGAACAGGCATTGTTTGGACAACTGAGGAGAAAACTTTTGTCTCTATAGAATGATAAGTCTCTAACTCCATTTTTCAATTACTGCAGAAAAAGAAAAGTGAAAGAAAATCCCTCCTCCCTGCAGACTACAGATGTAGGACTCACAGAATCCAACCACTAGATACAGATGTCTACATACAAAACTGGATGTCTGCAGAGCTCAGCTACTCTGAAACTCTCCTCTCCTGAAGCTGATTTGTACCTTGGCTACTGATTCCTGATTACAGCTGCTTCATCTGCTCCTGCAAGTCACCCTCCTCTGTCTGGACTGCTGGGCCAGGCTGTCTAAGGCATCTGCAATGCATGACATGAACTAAGACTGTGTCACAGAGAAAACTTGCTACTGCAGGCTCCTCAGACTCCTTTACAAAGTTCCCTTGGTTCCCATTTCTCCCTTTGAGACACTGCTCCAGAATCTCACTCCACTGGCTGAAAATCTAATTTCCAGGCTAAGTTTATTAATAGCAAATTTGTATCACTTTGTCCTTGTGCCAGCATTGATCTTTATTACAAAGGACTTTTCGTCCCCTCTAGTATTTACTTGGCAATGAAGTGTTTACAGAGAGACAACTCATTCCTTCCCAGGCTTTGTTTCGTAGGCAAAACAAATTCCTCTCCTTTGGTTTTCCCTCATTTGCCAGGCTTTCTGACCCTCATTGCTTCTCCCAGCCCTGTTCTGCACCTGCCCATTTTTTTGGGCCGAACCCCATGCAGAGTCCTTGGCACACCCCTGCAGCTCTGTTTAAATTCCCTGTTTGCAGCAGGGCTGTCTCCCTGAAACCATCCTACAGCCATGTGAGCCCTGACTCTTTTCCACCATACATTCCTTCTAAATCTGGAGCTTTTCTGGCTCAGGCAGTGGTGACAGAAGGATAGTCTCTATTAGACCCTCAAATCTCAGACCTGTTCTACTCACAAGTCCACAGCCTTTACCTGGACTCTGCAAGTTCTGAAATGCAGCTGAACACATACAGCCACTAAACCCTCCTTGCTGCCATGAACAATGGGGACATCCTTCTCCTAACAAGGCTCAGCTTCCCTCAGGCTTCCCTGCTAATGAAACATCTGTTCCCTACTCCTGGGCAAACTCCCTGCTGCCTGCATTTCACTGGGGTTCTCTGCAGTTTTTAATATCATGTACTGCGCTGTCTCACAGATCTCAGCCTGTGAGACAGCAAGAGATCTCTTGCTCTTGCCACGATCCACTTTCAGTATAAACCCAGGCTGGTAACAGTGGCATATGAAACACCAGTTAAGAATAAGCAAAGGCATTTTCATACACACCTAAAGAATCAATTTGGACATAGCTAGACCCAGATGTTAGCCTAGGAAACAAAATTCTTCCATAGCCCAGATCTGCTCCTCCACTGTGGATACTACTCCCAAACAGAACATATTTGTTTATAACAAACAAGCTGTTTCTACAGTATAAGTTCATTTTATTTTAACTACACAGTGTAATAGCTGCATGAATTTAAGACTGATACACCCTTCACCTATGCTGGGATCCACAGTGAAATTTGGTTCCCCAGACTATAGGTTCCCAGCAGTGTTTGCAGTGACAAATGCTGCAAGGTAACCACAGAAACACCTTCCTCCAGAGGACCAGCCAAGGCCCACCCACCAGACATCCCATTTCAATGCAAAGCAGGACAGGAAAGGAAACTGGCTCCATTAGTTTTGTGCCCTCCCAGTCACGCAAGCCATCTTCCTGTCGCAGCACATGTCGCAGTTGAGACGGCCACCATACACAGAGTATCCCCATACAAATTCAGAAAGCTTCAGCCCATGCAGGGTAACACCACACCACTTCAGAAGGCTTCAGGGGTCTGCCCATACACAGTAACATCATGGCACTTCAGAAGGCTGCAAGCATCTGCCCATGCAGAGTAACACCATGCCACTTCAAGAGACTAGAAGCATCTGCCCTTCTTGTCCTTCAGCCCAGCCTTTTACACCCCTCCTGTTCATGCATTGCCCCTGTGTGCCCTCTGTTCCCTTGGTGGTTGGTCAGTGCACCTGGGCACTCCATGGCTCACTGCTGTCAGTGCTGCTCACCTGCTTTGCACAGCTGTACCCATTGGGGGTGAGGCTGGGCCACAGCCCCACTCCCAATGACCACAAACTCTGCACCTACATCTTCCCTGCTCAGGACATCCTGGGGTTTTTTGGAACTTATTTGTGCTGAATGTTTGGGCAGCACTTTGGAGAGGAGAAACAGGCATGGTGACATCTGGCATTTCCTGCAGGTGGAGGAGGCTCCATGAAGAAGTCCAGCAGGGAGAGCAGGCTGTCCTGTCCCCTGCGAGGGGCAGGAGGGACAGCAGCTGAGCAGCACATTCCTGCCTCGGGAGAAGGAGGATTCCTGAATTCTCTCACACCTGACATGATGTGCCACAAGCAGTGCAGAGCCAGGGAAGGGCAGCGAGGGGATTTTCAGGACTTTCACTATGGAGTCTTGGGTTTAAGTGAGAACATCCAAGACTTCTCTACTGACAGCACTCAGAAGTGCAATGAAGAGGCCTTTCCTGGGACAGGGCAGCAGAAAAACCCCAGCAAAGCAACTTATTGGGAAGAACTTCTTATAAGAACAGACCTTTTCTTTGATTTGTTTTTTGAAAGAACATTGATAAAAGTTCCTGCCAAAGCTCCTTGGAACAGCCTTGCTTCTGGCAGCTCACAAGCTCCATTCCATAACTTCCAAATTTTATCTTAAAGAGGTCTTTATCCCACATGCATCATTATTACCTTGTCCTAACATGATAAAAACAGTGAAGTATTTTATTACTTTTCATATCATTAAGATGAATTGCTCTTTACTCCATAATAAAATGTTACCCAGTGTTCTAGATTAAACCATTGCTGGGTGTTGTAACAGCAGTGCCAGATTCTCTTTACATTGCAAACAAGGCAGTTCTTGTTATAGGGAATGAGATGTTTCAATCATATTAAGCAGCTGCTATTGTTATTGATTAAAAAAAAGTAACTACCATTTTTTTATATAGTACACATACTGTGACCTGCTAATAGGCTTTACTTAGCAAATCAACAGGAAGCATAAGCAGTACAACAACTTTAAATGGTTATAACTCAAAACAAGAATTCATAAATCCCAAAGCAAAACACTTCTAAAACTCAAAATCTGGGACACAGTGTTCTCATAGGAAATTTTAAACATTATTTCATTCAGATTACAGGGAAAAAAAAAAAAAGCCAAACAGTCTTTACAGCGTCAGAACTTCCCAGGAAACAGCAATTCTGAGTTAGACTCACGTGCCTTAATTCCAAGAAGCCTGAGCAGGATTTTCTGCTGGGAACAAAGTCCAGGAAGATCTGGATGGAGGGAATTCTGCAGGGATCCACAGCACAAATAGGGAGGTTACAGCAGGGCAGGCACAGCTGGCCTGGCCCCCGGCTGAGCAGAGCCTCGCTGGAGCAGTGAGGCACTGACAGACTGGAGAAGGAAGGAGAACTGGGGTTCCCTTCACCCCTCTGCCCACCAGCTGCACAGAGCAGCAGGCCAGGACAGAATTGTCGTGCTGTGTGTGGCATGTATGACCCCATCCACGTGGGAATGCTCACGGCTCTACTGGCAAGTGCCCACAACTTCCAGAGGGGCTCAGGAAAAGGCCCAACATGAGTGAGGGATAGGGCCTCCCCTCCTGCCTTTCCAGACTCTGCAGAGGAAGGTGCCAGCAAGCACCAATCCCTGAAAAGATGGGATTCCAAGCAGTTGTTTTGTGATCAGGACTCCAACAGGCTACAGGACATTAATCTAGACACCTTCATCTTTTAATTTTTGTGCTTATGACTACCCTGACCTGTCCCCCCTTAGCAACAAAATTACATAATTATTACATTAAATATTTAATTTAATACATGACTAATGCTATTAAGTTATCCAGCTTTCACAAGTTACCAAGACCACCTCTCTAAAGACAAAATTTTCCCTCTCAGAGTACTTATGGGGTTTTTTTTCCACACATAGGCAACAGCCATGAATGGAAAAGCTGAAGTAAATAAGTAAGTAACTACCTCTAAACTGTTGGCTTTATTGCTGGTCAATAGGGCACACAATCAAGGCCTGAAGTGGAACAGATAATGTATTTGCTGGAGTTATTGCACAACTCAGGACCTGCATCACGTGCATTGCGTGCGTTGCTGAGGTGGAAAAAGTTGTGCTGCTGAACAAAGGGCTACTGTCTGCTGACACAAACAAGACAAAAACCCACTGACCTGGAAGTTAAAGTACAAAATCTACTTTCAGCCTGAGTGCCTGCTGCCCATCCACATTAAATGAAGAAGCCTTGTTTGAATGAAGTATGAGATTAATTTGCTCTTTTCAAGCAGAGCACATGCCAGCATCAGGACTCCACCCAGCAAACCCTACCAGCTGCCAAATCACTGAAGGACAATGCAGACTCAACTGCATTTTAGAGGGGGATTTTTCTGTCACAAGGTTACTCCAAATTATCCAGCATCAAGAAATTTATCTATGCAAGCCAACAGCATTGGCTGGGGGAGAGTTACACAACAAGATACTGGCAGGGGAGTAGAGAAAGAAAAACTAAAGAGAGAAATGGAGCAACCTGTGACGAGTTTCTAAGCACCGTGGCAATACAAAAACCACAAACTACAAAGGCTCAGAGAAGGATTCCAGAGAGGTAGCAAACTCAAAGTCAAAAGGTGTGGTGAGAAGGTCACTCCTGGTAAGTGGCACAGCAATCAATACAGGAGAGGAAAAAAGATTAACAGCTTAAGAGCCTCCAGTCCCTGGAAAGACTTAAATCAATGACTGGATGCTGGTTTCACAGAATACAAATACCACACAGCACCAGGTGTGCCAACTGGAATGACTTCGATGACTCCACTGAGGTCAACACAGTTGTAACAGCTTGTTCTGGGTTTACATCTGGAACATCAAAGTACTACGCAAACCTTGGTAATTAATCATCAGCCAAATGTCAGGCCAGGAATTTTATAATAATTCAAGCCTTTTTCAACAACCCAAGCAACTGTGTTCACATTCCAGACAGTCTCATGTAAGTATTCCAGTAAGAACAGAGAGGATGGCAGAAGCCACTCTCCCACCAGCACTGCTGGGTACTGCAGCTCCTGCAGCAGCTCAGGCTGCTCCATGGCCACAGGCACTGTGCTGCCAAGCTGATGGACATGGCCCACTGTGAGCATGCTGCTGTGTGTGTACATACAAAACATGGGAGACAAGCTGACCACCGAGAAAGGAAGAAGCAGCAGGTGGGGAGCTAAAACTGTAGGCAGCAGCTGATGTAAAATGGAAATCACAAACCTCCACTGCTGAGGACATGCCTTGAGAAGCAGAGTTCTGCCTCCCCTATACTCACACCCAGCCTGGCAACTTCCATAGAAACTCTGTTTATAGAAACTCAGGCCAGTGGCATCTTTGTGACACACTGGGAGTGCTCTGCTCTTGATGAACAAGAGTGCTATGCTCTGTCCACTGTTGCTTGCCATCACCTGTGGTCCACCAGGGAATCTATCCAAACTGCAGAAGGGGCTGCAGTCACCTGCTGAAGTTCAGGCATCGAGCAGAAATGCTCAGTTTGCCTCCTATATACAACTTGCACTTTATAGAGACTCAGTCCCACACTTCTATTTAGGATTTCAGAGTGGCAAAGCAGGAATGTGGCAGCACAGGCCTTCCCTCCTAAAACCTCAGCTTCATTTTAACACACCCATTCCCAAGAATCTTGTCTTCCCTAGATGAGCTTTCTTCACCTCTCCCTCCCTCCAAACAATTGCTATTTGTGTGCCTCCAGGTCGTGCAGCATTTAGCAATGGCTGTGCCAGTAACACACTGTGAAAATTACCCTCTCGTCACATCCCAACACCACGGCTCTCAAAATAGAACATTTCTTGGTAACACTCTCCATCAAGGAATAACAATCACTGCTTTCTGGTCTCAAG
Source organism: Urocynchramus pylzowi (assembly GCA_013397555.1). Classification (NCBI taxonomy): domain Eukaryota; kingdom Metazoa; phylum Chordata; class Aves; order Passeriformes; family Fringillidae; genus Urocynchramus; species Urocynchramus pylzowi. The sequence continues at coordinate 440,600 of VZRH01000653.1, read as the reverse complement.
GCACCATCATCCTTCCAAGGAACAGCTGGGATGGACACTATTTAAAATACCAGTAAAGGGAGGAAGAAGTACAGCTACAGCTGGGTTTGCCCCTAAGAACTGCCACTAAGAGCATTTGAGCTCTTGCTGTGACTCTGCCATGACTCTTCTTTTGCTGTGCCTCAGTTTCTCACCACACCTGTTGCCAGTGGATATTTGGATGGCAAACTCTTCTTTGCCATGTTGCAAATTTCAGCCCAAGACCTGAGAATCCCTGCCATGGACAGGATGATTTCAGAACATCCCAGCTGTCACAAAAGAAAGGATGAAGTGTGAAACTGCTTATGTAGACCTTTGAAGCAAGCTGAACCCAGAGCAAACATTGAACAGGGCCGAGGCCCCTTCCTCCCTAGGCAGCAGTTTGTTCACATGCAGTGGTTCTAAGGCCTTCCACCCTGGAGTAACCTTGCTCATGGTTATCTCTGTAATGCTGACAGGGCAGCTGCCACTGAAATCACATCCATGCCCACTCTGCCCAGAATGCCGAGATAAGCACACAAAACACTGAAGGATGACCATTCAGGTGTGCTGGTGAAGGGAGCAGATGAAGCAGGTCTCTAGAGCTAGAAGTTGCCACTTAAACAAAGCTACAGTTCTGACATCAGCCACACTAAGGAGACAAACCAGAGACAATTGTGGCAGCACTTCTCTGCACCTGTCTGCAGCACAACACATCTGACACTCCTGCACTGCCAGAGCAGCAGTGGCTGCTGTGCACCTTCCCAGCCCTCTGCAGCAGCCCCTGTCCCACTCTCATCGTGCTCAGAGAGGCACTCGCTGCAGAGAAGTGACTGCTGGGGCTCTGCTCACTCTCACATCCTCTGGGTTTGCATGGGAAAGCAGCAAAGCCAATCTGGTTTATCACACTGCAGCAGGGTGCTGAGTCCTGTCACCAAGCAGCAGATGAACTGAATTTCATAAAAGTGCCCCTGTGCTCACCAAAGACTGGATGGACCACACTGAGATTTGCCAAGGAAAAGAAACAGAGAAGGACTGTGACATGACCTTCCACAGAACAACATCTGAAACTTCTGACACTGAACTCAAAACATCTCAAAACATCTATGGAAGAGGAAATAGCCTGGAAACTTGACTAAATCTCTCTTGGTACCTCATTATCTTCTTGAGTGTGAGAAAGAAGCCTTATTTTTTCATCAGGATTGTAATTTATTAAAACTTAAATGCAGTTTTTGGTAATTTTCCAAGACTAAAAAAAAAAAAGAAAAAAAAGAAAAAAAAGTTAATGCAAATTTTGGCATGGTCTTCATTTGGGAAATGACTGCTCTATAGGGTGAGCTCTAGCAGCTTTATTATCCCACTCACCAGAGGCACAAGTATTACCTCTAACATGTCTAAAGCACACATGGTCCCCCCTTACATTTCACAAGCAGGGAAGGAAGGATGTGCAAGTCGCCTATAGAAAGAAGTGCTGGAGTTTTTTGTCCCAGAAATGAAGACTGTGAGGAAATATGGGAACAGACTACCACAGGGAAGGTGCTCTAAAGAGAGAGACAGCTGTTCTCCACCTCAGAACACCTCAGAAGTGCTCAGCTTTAGTCACAGCAAAGCTGCCGTGACAAAAGAAAACTTTCTAGGAGACAGAACCACAAAGCACCGGGACAGATTGCGTGCTAAAGTCCTTACCAGCAATGAGAGCTGTGAGAACAAGAATGGGATCTATCTCTGACCTCCAGCCCTAGGGGGACTTTGGGCCTCCCATTCACAGCAGGAGGTACAACCCCACTCCCACGTCACAGCTGAGTCCTGTTTCAGCCCCCCGACACAAGCCCATCGTGGAAGTTCTGTTTCCCCAGCACAGGAACTGAGCCTAAAGCCCCATGTGCAGCTGCACCTACACTCCAGCCCTCTGCCGACCCCAGCTCTCTCTCTTTCCCTGGGCCTGCACCTTGCCCAAAGTGGGAAGGCTGAGGCAGGAGTGTCTCCAGCATGGACACAGCTAAACTGGGACCGCAGCTCCATCTGCAGGGCTCTGCCAAGGTGGCTCCTCCTCAGGGAAGGACAGTGTCACCCCAACAGATACCCCCCAAAACACAGCTGTGAGCACAAACACAACCAGGCTCCTCAGGATCCTGAAAGCAAACAAAGCCCCCCTCTGACAGCATGACCTCAGGAATCAAATCACCATTTTGATACAGTTCCCAAGATCCAGTAAATTCAATGTATGTTAGATACTGGATGATGCAGAATTGTGAGTGAAGCCTCAGCCTCTGTGGCTCCAGGGAGCAGCGCACGTGCCTGGGGCTCTGCCAGTGTCAGCTCACCCTCCTGCCCTCGGGCAACACACACAGGGCCCAGGGCTCCACAGCCAGGCTCCTTAAAACCTCCAAAGAGCCTTCCAGTGCTTCTGTACCAAAAGGAGCCAGGGCCAATCTGTGTAAAGCACTGAGGAACACACTGTACTACACCAGCACATTCCCTCGGATGCGAGTCCGACAGGAACATCCAGCCTCCTGGGAGAACAGCAATTTTTCCTTTTATGAAAAGGTCAGCAGCACCATGTGATTTTCCAAGATATATAACCAGTATGCAATGCACATATACATAGAAATGCAAGTGTTTTAGTGGTAAGTATAGGAATTTAACACTTGTCCTACTGGATTAGACCAGTAATCTGTCTTGCAGGGGATTAGTCCTGCTCAGGGCTTGGGCAAGGGATTGACTGATGTTACCAAAAAAAAGCACACTGCCTTCTGCAGTCCAGCCACTGGCACTCTTAGAGAGCCATCTAATACCTGTCTGCTGCAGGGAACCAGCCCATCCTCTAAAGAATGCAGCATGATGCTGTTTAACATCCCCATGAGCCCATGGACTACCCAGCTTTTAAGGCCTCCTGCAGCAGGCTGTGTATAATGCGCTGTTTCATACACAAACACTGCTAACACTCAGAAGAAATCTGAGAACTCATTTCTTTAAATTTAATTTTTAAACAGTCTGACAAACTGAACTTAAAAAATATCCCTAAATTACTATTAAAAAAATATCCACAACCACACGAAATACCCTTTGACTGTACTTTGTACTCATGGCTCTAGGAGGCCAGAAATCAGCTGTACTGAAATGGTATTTCCAAACCTATGCTCAAGTGCACTTTAACTGACCTATTTTTGTTCTCTCCTTCCCTAGATTTCCTCTATTGTGTTTAACCAGGGCAGGCCAGGGAAGACTCATAAATTCAAATAAAGAGTGTACAGGACGTGGTAAACTACTGGAGTGGATAAATGTAGTGTGAGATGTACAATGGGTGAAAGGCAAGTCTGTGAACAGAGCTGTGAATAGGGAAATGTTCCAGCTGGAAGCCAAGTGCTGGTTCATCAGAGAGAGCTCAGGTGTCTGTGGGAAAGCAGGGCCAATGTTCAGGAGTGAAGGGGATGGAGAAAACTCATTTGAGGAGTGACAGTGTGGGAGAGGCAGAGGGGAAATGGAACAGATGTGTCAGGGCTCATCTAACACCCTGTGAACCTGCTGCAGCCTTCCAACAGACTCAGTTTGCTGCTGCATGTCCTGCCTGATGCTTCTGGCTGTGCAGCCCCAGGTCAGCCTGGACAGAGCCTGAGAGCTCCTCCCTGGCACACACACACAGCAGGGCCCTGTCTGGATGCTCTCATCCCTCCTGAGTGCTCACCTCCACTGCTTCCATCTGGACTGGCAGACCAGACCCTTTCCATGGCTTGCTTTCCTTCCTTTCCTGGCTAGCTATGGTCTGGAAGGGAACCTGCACCACTGGAAACAGCAGCGACAGCAAGCAGCAGCTTGAATTTAATCCTGCCATTATTTACACTGACATGATGTTGACTGTCCACTTTAGGGACTTCTCTCAGTGCTGTTTCAGGCAGCCCTAGTCTGAGTCATCCTTCCCAAAGAGACAGGCCTCAGCTACTCCCACGCCTGTCAAGAGACTGGGTCCTACTCCAAACTCAGCTTGTCAAACTTTGTGCAGGTCATTTCACCTCCTGTTTTTCAACTTCTCCATCTGCAAAAGCAGAGTAGTGACTCTGGTCTTCTCTTTAAAGAAGTTGCAATTAAATGCCTCATGTGGAATTTAGGCATTTCTATTAGTATCAGAGCAATGTGTGGGTGCCAGATGTTTATTCAGGCCTGCTAATATCTCTGAACAGTTGCAGTCAAATTCTTTTAAGCACCCTGGTCTGAAGCACTGTCTTTATTACAATGCATTGACCATTTCTGGCAGCATCCACCAAATGTCAAGGGCTGTAAATTCAGGTGCTGTAACATGTGCACTGATCCTTCAGGGACAGTCACTCAGCAGGAGTGGGAAACAAAGGCTGCTTTGCTATTGGACCATCAGGATCCTGGAACAGAACTGCATTTGAAATGTGCACAACAGTTATGTCCTGTTATACCTGCAAATCCATGTGCCAGTATAAGCCAGGATTTGAGCTTATCACACCATCTGGTCACATTTTATATAAATGTATCTCAAGGCAAATTTAAAAAAAAAAATTAAATTCTTTCTAGGCCAAATGGGTGATTTGGCATGTTGAGAAGTTGTATTTTTAATCTGGAGCTGTGAACTCTTCTATCTTAGGTCCTGAGATGATTGAGTCACTTTAGCAGAGCAGACTAAAACGTTTCATGCAGTTCCCTGAGGAAGGTGAAACACTTCCACATGCTCAGCTGAACTTCAGCATCTCTGGATGAGGTCTGTGTCAGGATATGAGGGGTCTGTCACTGCATGAAAAGTCCAACACTCTGGGGAATGGAGATTCCTTTCACAAGGCAGGAGTTTTCAACCAGCTGTTCAGCTGGGCTCCAAAGCAAAAAGCATCCTGCAAGGAGAGTTATGTCTGACACAGTTGTCAGCTGCTTTGTTTTTGGATGTGCAGAAACCTAGGCCTGTGGAAAAAAGAAAGATCAGAGCTTTAAGTCTCACTAGGAACAATGTGCCTCTACCTCCATCCTATAAAAGCAGTAATTTTCCAATGGCAATAACCCAACCAGAGCCAGTCACCCCATTAGAAATGCTCACCTGAGTCAGATTTTTTGACTCAAACACTTGCCAGGCTGTCTCAGGATATCAGAAGGCTGAGATACAACCAGGGAGCCTCTATTTTGTCAAAGACTGGCTTCAGCTGTGAAGCTGCTCTGGGTTCACTCAATACATAAAGGTGCAGGGACATATTCTTCAAAGGACACAAAACCTCCAAAAATGTGAAGGCAAAAAAAGACTTACTTGCCACAAAAATCCTTATGAATGGCACGGAGGGTGATTAGTAATTCTGGGTGTGCCTGTAGCCAGTGCTCCACCATATTTGGATGCCTGGGATCAACTTCCAGAAACAGGCTCCTGAAAAGACACATTTGGGAGTAGAACTGGAGAGATGCACATTTAGGTTGCTAAATCGATAAAAATTAATATCTTTCTTTCTGTATGACTCTGACCAGTGCAGGAAATTAAAAGGTCAGTAAACACAGAGCAATCCAACAGCAACCCTAAACCAGATCATAGCTGTCCACATAAGATGCAGATCCCAGCTGCTTCCTTCAGGGGAAAGAGCTGATCCTTTCAGAAGTGGGGGCTTCTCATGGTCCTCTGTGTGAGCAGTTAAAGCCTTGTATCGAGATGTAATGAGCCCTTCTGAAGCTCACCCAGAGATACCACCAGCAATGTGTTTCTGAAACCCCCCAAAGATTTAAAGGCAGAAGGCAGTTTTTATGCTGCAGAAACACTGAGCACTGGCCTGGCAGCCTGAAGTCCCTCTGTGTATAAGCAGCAAGAGACATGAAGTACAAGTCAGAACACACATTTTTTTCCACAGTAAATGTCTCCATAAATCAGTTATGAAAACAACACCAGCATTCAGGCCTACACAGAACTGATCAAATAACCTCAGTTAGGGCACCAGGGGCAGGCCTGGACACTGCAGGGCTATTTCCATCCCTGCCAGGCTTTGTGACACTGGCTCATTCCTCATGTTCCTCCCCGTGACAAAGCAGAACCACCCCAGCTCACAGGCATGGGGAGTGATGGAGCTGGTTATGGCCTGGGATGCAGCAAGAGACACGTTTAGCAGGCTAAGGACACAAGCCAAACCCCATCAAATGCTCTCCTGAGAACTCTTAAAACATCCCACACTGAATACTCCCTACAAATTCACCAGGCCAACTACAAGCTGGGTGTGGACCTCATTTCTGACCTTAAAAAACTTCCACTCCTCAAGGGGGGCTTGACCTTATTAAACAAGCAAAAAGAGAAGGAAAAGAAATAGTCTTAAGAAAGAACCCCACAGGGCCAGTCTCTAATGCTGGGAAATTCTGAGGAGCATCTTCTGCTCTTGTGGTCATGCAAAGCATGAGGAATGAATTCTGCATGCACTATGCCTCTCAGTATTCCCATTCTTCTTTTCAAAACAGCAGATTTTCAATGACCTCTCTTATGGCGGCCAAATGTCAGGAATATTCAAGGGGATGTGTGAATGCCCTGGCACATGAACAGTACACCCAGACTTTTGGGTATCAGCATGTTGATCTTCAAAATGGATCCCACATAACAGAGAACAGGAGCAATCAGTCTTGAATATTAATCATGTTGAAATTCAACATTTAAGAAACTATCCCTGACTGATCTTCTTTCTTCTGGGATATTCAGCATTGTATTCTGGTACAACAAAGAAATTTCCCCTAATGAAAGGGTGGGAGGGAAGTGGGGATCTACATCCACCCTCAAAGAGTTCTCCATTGCTTCTCCTTCCATCAGTTACACACTTTAGAAAGCTCCCCTGCTTTCTGCACTCTCTTTCTTGGCTGCTCTCTTCCATATTCTTTTTGTTGCTGCTTTCACCTTCAAAGACTCTCACTTCACTAATGACCAGGAAATGCCACCGACAGCCAAGGAAAGGGCTCACACCACTTTATTAACCAATTTCAAGCTAATTTTGCTTACACACAAGACTTTTAAAAAACTATTATTAACTGGGGCAATGAGGGGACAATTGGCAACGATTTTCCCTCTGTTTTGTTTTCATTCAGGGAAGTACAGTATTTACAGAAGTGGATGGATAAAAGACATGAAATTCAAAAGACGGTAGCGCTTACCCAGAAACCTTCAGAAGAGAAGGAGCCAAAGCCAGAATTGTTTTGATGACTCTCATGCCATCATCTCCCCCATCCAGGGCATCAAGGTCCTCATAGCTGAGTGCACGAAGAAAAAGACATTTGACAGCAATCCCTGAGGCCCTTGAGAATGCATCACCCCACAAAGAAAGGTGCACCTGACACACCTGAACTCCAGCGCTCCCAGAGCAGGGGACGGCACTCACCCCTTCCATGGGAAATACAGGGAGGGAGAGGGCAGCTACCACTGGGCTGAGAAACCCCACATTCAGCACAAGGAGAAAACATCCCCTGAAGTATTTCTGAAAATTAGGAGCCAATTGTAGCTGAGATCTCACATGTCAAACACATAGCTCTGTTCTCTCTAAGCTGGCCAGAGAGCAAGGATGTTGTACAGCAAGGGCTTGATTGATCCATGCCAAACAGCAGCTTGGGCTGTGGCTAACCCAGCAGAGCCAGCTGGGATGCAGAAAGCTCAGCTGCCAGAACCTGCTCTGGTGCACATCTTGTACAGAGGTGGGGGCAGGACTTTCTTCTCACATGTATGACAATCAGTTTTGGATTGAGAACTTGCTAATTTCAAACTGCGTATTTTCTATTTTAATAAATCTTTAAAACACTTCCATGTTGTTTCAGGCCTGTAAGCAGTGTCAAAGCAAGCCTGTATTATTATATCCCAAATAAACATACCTATATTTTGCATGTGTATATTACATTTGCATGTTTTGTGTGCAACTGTGTGTAGTACAAGGAAGCAGACAGAAAACCTTGCTTCAAGGAACAGGAGAGGAAAAATTTCTTTGTTTGATTACCAGAGGATTTCTGCATCCAAGGAAGCCATGTCTTCATGGAAAATATATGGGGGGTTACTGACTATGACATCTATGGGGCCCCAGAGCAGCAGCTGTTTGGCAGAACCTAGAAAAGAAAAAGAATCACAAGCAGCTCTCAACCACAGCATCTTCCCTATAAGCTCAGTGTCAAGATCCTCCCCAGGAAACTGTCCCCAGGCACATGTAAATGTGTTTGGCTCTGCTTTGTGATCTTAACATTTTATCCTATTTCTTTCTGCAATAGCGTGCCTTGCTCCCTGTCCCAGGAGTGCAAGAGTGATACAAAGGAAAGCACAGATGAAGTATCATTTTTTCATATCAAGAGCCTGCTTAACAAAACATGTTAAAAAGCACAGGAGCTTCATGCCCTGGAGCTCTGTGCCCACCTGGGTCTAAAGCAACAACCAGAACTCAGAGAGCCCACAAAGGCCTAAGCAGGAGCTTAGACTGGCTGTCCAGATGAACATCCTTCCTCTTACAGAGCTGCAGCAGGACCTCCAATGAGCTGCAGAGCCAGGGCCCCTCAGCAAAAACAACAATGGGCTGCTCTTCTGCAGACCAGGAGCAGCTCCCTGCACTCCTGCTGCTGTCTGACACAGGCCAGCCCTGACTCAGACCTCATGGAACCACGTGAGTCTGGCATTGTCCTCAGGCAGCCTCTTGGCACAGGGCTTTCAGCTCTGAGAGGTAGCAGAGAGTCAAAAACAAGTGTCAAAGGTGTGCTAATGAACCCACAGTGCTGCAGCTCCTGGCTCCACAGATGCTAACAAACAGCCAAAGCACTATTGACCTAACTGGATAGGCCCCACCAAAAGTTAGTTTTAACTGGTTTCAGCTGGCTCTGGGGAAGAAAAGCATCCTTTCCTGGTTCAACTAACCTAATTTCAGGTGAATACAGTCAGGCATTTAATCTAAGCTAAATATATGGGCTCCCTCTACCATCAGTGGAGAGACAGGCATGTACATGTTTATCTAAAATTTCCATGTCAGCATGGAATGAATTACACTTTTTATATATTTGCCTCTCCCCAGCAACAGTAAAGAGCACCTGGACTCTCAGCTCAGATACAACCTTGGGACACCTAAACCCAAGAACAATTCACTTTCTGATAAAATCAGGGACTTCTGTCAGCTGACCATCTGCCTTGGAAATCTCTGCAGAGAAAAGCTTCACTGGCTCACTTCTTACTGACCTTTTTCTCTATTAACTTCAATACTCTTCTGCTGCCTGCATCCCAGAATGGTCCCCTGGCTGTCTCTCATGCCTCCCTCCACCCATCAAAGACAAAAAGGGAAAAAGACAAAGGGGATTATAACAGAGAAAAGAATTACTGTGTGAAACATCTTGGTGGATGATGTGAATCTTTTCTTGGAGTTGCAGCCTGTAAAATTCCAGATGCAACAACAGAAAGAAGAAAGATTAGGAGGTGTATTTGTGTTCATGAACAGTACATTCTACAAACAGATCATGAAATATTGCACCTCTTATCTGATACACATACATTCACAACTACCAAGATCTTCCCAGCATATTCTCCCACCAGTGGCCTTACACTCAAGTTCCACTCCCTTTGCTGAGGGCTGTGGTCCTGCCCTATCAGGATACACAGGCATCAGGAAAGGGAGGGATTCCTGCACTGTGTGCCATGTGCCCAGATGGATCTGGCACTGGGATTGATCCAGTAAGACTCATCTAAGCATCTAGAGAACACAGCTGGGATAAGGGAGCTCTGAAAAGCAGGCAGGATCTGAGCTGGGTTCAGTCAAGCAGTAACACAGCTTATCCTGCTGGCTTCTCTCCTAAGAGCTACAGGGCACCATGCCAGGGACAAGATCACAAAGACACAATGAAAATATCCATGGAGAAATATGAAGCTCTCTGACATGGCATTTATACTCCCTCATCCACTCTTGAGCCAACAAGCACTGTTAATAAGCAAGACAATTTTCCCCAGAGGCCAGAGTTACAGTTTATCAAGGAGACAAAGATCTGGCCAGCTTTTATTATATCTATGAAAAATTGCAACAGAATTTGGTTTGACACTAACACATTAGGAAGAAACCTCTGCTCCTCATTCTCTGTAACTGGGCTAGGAGGCAAAGGGTAACAGTGAGGTGACCAGCTTGGGAAGGGCTTGTTCCTACTCAGCTCTTCAGACTCACACACAAGCTGGGACTTGCAAGAAGTGAAGAAAAGCAGCCTAGTGCAGCTAGCACCAGAAGTAGCCCCCCCAGTGGTGGTAGCAGCTTGGAAAAAGAGGGGTATGTGGGCCTGGGGACAGAAATCCCAGTTAATGGGCACCTCATGAGACTCACAGATGTACTGGACTCCATGACAAATAGCAACAGGCGTTCTTTCTGAGATGGCTCTAATTAATGCCTAGGGCCCAGCAGTTACTGAGGATGTGAATGCAATCTGGAGCTCATCTGACAAAGCCTACAGAGACTCAGAAGCATACTGGGATTCCAGCTCTGGGGTTCCCTGTGATAGCGACGGTCCAGAACAACCTGACAGAAGAACCAGCTGAGGAAGTGGAGCCTCTAGGAAGGACAAGGACAACTTGACAGACATCTCTCTGACTTCAGCACAAGGTGTTTGAGCCAGCAGCTCTGAACATCCATCCTGCCACAGCACAGGTGTCTGAACTGCATGGGATCCAGCAGCACCAATCCCACCAAACCAAGACTGCAGGGAGGATGCTGAGGGACACCACGCAGCACGTCAGAAGGAAAGTGCTACTTGACTGTGCAAGCATTTCTGGAGGAGCAAGGACAGAAACAAGCACAACAATAATGACTGAGAGAGCCAGAGAGAGAAAGGCTCAGGATATACTTGTCCTTAACCTCCTAAGTGACATAAACATTCCTACTTCAGTCCTGAGCTTCCTGAGTTTACAGACAGGGGTAAGAGTAATCACCAAAACCACTCTGAAAACCTTTGACAAACAGCATGTGAGTACCACTGCTTTATTTAGGCTGCTGTCTTTGCAAAGCACATTCACGAGCCAAAGAAATACACTCTGGTAAATATAAGGGTTTTTTCTGAATTGTTACACACTTTAGGAGCTCAACAACTAAACAGTCTCTGGTTTCCAGTGGTGATAAACATGAAACACATGTACAAGTATTAGTACATGTACTCTTAGTCTTTCTCAAGCAACAATTTACAAAAGAATGAGTAATATGTGGTCTTGTACCTAAGCGCATTCTCCCTGGTGAGATCCACAGCAGCCTCCTCTTTGTCCATGGCTATGACTCTGCTCTGGAACAGAAAAAAACAACAAACCCCAGCAAGCAGGTGTTATAACACTGAGATTCCTGAGCAGACATGCTCTGCCAAACATGCAAGATCAAAACTGACACGAGACTGCTCACTCTTGGCTCCTGAGGAATGCATGCAGGGCATAGCTGGGATCAAGAGTGATGTGTGTAAAGCACTAAGGTGACTGAAGGCTCTCTGCAGCACAGCCAGCAGCCCACCAGAACAGACAACAACAGAGCCACAGTGACTCACCTCACTGATCCCTCACTGCTCCTGGCAGGGTAAGACTCAACACTCTGGTTAGTCTGGGCTAGGCACAGACTCCAGGAAGGTCATGTTGTTGGATTTATCCTTCCTAGCATAGGCAGGATCCCTCCTGACACTAACACAACCACTTGGACATAGATTCTGGCATTTTCCATCCATTATGCAGACACCTTTTACCCAGTTACTCCACTGCAGTCCTTAGACAGATTCACTGCCTGTGCTGACTGCATGTACTTGACTGTGTGTCAGGTATTTAAAAGTTCTCCAGCACAATGGTAAGAGACAGGGCTCCACAAAGAGATATTTGTTTGACCTTCAATTCCACCTTGGGAAAACTACAAAGACCTGACTTGGTTTTGCTATGCTTGATGTTTTTTTAAGCACAGATGTTGGTAGTATTTACACAGAAGACACATGTTTGAAGAAACTGTTTGGCATTTGGAGATGATGGTGTGATTTGCCATCACTCCTAAAGGGATTAATTTCATGGTCCCAGGCCAGCACCCACACACATGAAGCTCCCCCTTAAGTAAGTGAATGGCACAGCTGAGACATAAATGAAAAACTGCTGCTGTTTTCTCAGTACCTTAGTGTCAAATTCTGCCTCAAACACTAAGGAGATTACCCAGAGTGTAACTCCAGTTAGCTGTCAGTGTGGCTACCACTAATTCTAATCAGTCAAGGCTCCTTATATGCCTGGGTACAGCAGTTTGGGCTGGGAAAGGACTGTCATCAGTTACAGAGGCAGACTGACACAGCTCTTTAAATTAACAAGCAAGGAAAAGAGCATGAAGCTCTTCTAGCTCAGGAAACCAGAGCAATTATACTCTGAAGTCATGAAGCTCAAATATTAACCTTCTCAGGTCACTGGGAGGAGGAACACCCCTTCCATTAGAGGCATCAGCCTCTAATTCTTACACAGCAGGGCTTATACTTCTACAAGAGGAAGGGATGGCTACAGCAATTCTCATTCCTGAGAAGGAACTGGCTGGTCTGCAGTTCTGAGGAGAGGGGAATATTTTTCCCTTGACCACAGGCAATGAGATCTTAGATTCATTTCTCATTTTCTTGACCAAGAGTATCTCCATAAACATGTTACACACCACAAGAATCAGGGCAAGAAGGGCTTTGGTCACCCAGATCTCAGTCCCCTCCTGCTCTTTTGACTCTGTTCAGAAGCTGTGGGCTGTTACTAGGGAACAGAAGACTACAAAAACGTGGTTTGGCAGTTGTGGCAGTGAGATTTGCTCGTCTTATTGATCCCAAGTACTGACACTGCTATGGTAATCCCTTTCCTGTATCACACAGCCTTCAGTTTCCTAGAGACCAGATCTTTTGATTTACAGCAAGGTGATTTTTAGAGATGACTGCCCCATAAATTCAACTAATAGACTGTGTGCCCATGCCTCAGTCCCTCCTGTCCACAGTCCAGGTTAGTATCTCAAACCAACACCCACCAGTGCTTCAAGGTAAGGTGATTATTAGTGAGCTGCAGCAGCTCAAGAATGAGCAGATTCACTTCTTTCATTCTGATTATGCCTCTGCTATTCCTGCAGACAGATGGGAAGAGGGAGCAATTCCCAAATATCCCTCCTCTACCTACCAGGAACTTACAGAGCCTGTCAGAAACCTGAGCTGCCAAAGTTCCTTCAGAGAAGTTTGTGACATCTCAGTGAAGATGAGCAGAGTGGGACTGTCCTCTAACACAGGCATCTATTGCACCAGGAGCACTGAAGGGAGCTCACCTGTGGCAGTTTACAGAGCAGACTCAGAGCAATTGCTCCAGAGCCACAGCCAATTTCCAGGATCACAGGATGAGGAACAGGAACTGGGAAACACAGGGCTGAATTCTCACATTTCTGAAGTTCTTCCTCCACAACTAAAGAGACAAGGTCCTAAGAAAACAAACAAACAAAATTACTAAGGGAGCTGTTTTGACTCACACCTTTGTGATCTGAAGACTGAAGTTTAAATTTCTTGACTCTGTACCCAATGCAATGTATTTTTGTCGCTAATTTTAAAAACACAGATGGTAGTAATGGAACTGACATGCCAGAAGTCACTTCAGCTCCATCTGCCCCACAGGGTGCTTTGATTAGTGACCAAATCCTCAGGATTCAATCTCCCACAGATCCTCTGAAATCTTCTAGCACTGTTGGGAAAAACAATAACCAGACAGCTGGAGCACATTATCTTCTGCAACACCATTTACTCCAAAATTTTGGCTTTCAGAATTTGTAAGCTCCAAAGCTCAAGCTCAGTCTCAGTACAGTAGGGGACCAGGAGGCAGTTGCACAGCTCCTAATAGCATTTAAACCAGTAATCCAACCTGCAGATGAAAAGTCAAAGCAATGAGTTACTAAATGATCCAAATGAGCAGCTCCCTGCATGCATTTCAGATCGTGGACTCCTACTACATTTTGTTGCTATAAAGTCACATGGTAAAGATTTTCATCCATGCTCCTGGACCTGTATGCAGTTCTGCCATTTCTGCCTCCTCCCTCACATCAATCTTTTCTTTTTTAAATCCCTTTGCCATGTTTATAAAATCCAATACAGCAGGAGATGTCTCAAAGATTTCTAAGGTTTGTGAAAATGAGATAAAAGAGAAAGCACACACGTGTCTCCCTCTGACTGCAGCATGAACTTCCTTTGTTATTCACTGGAGAAAACTGTAAGATGGAAACCTTATGAACACTTTGAGTGCATCAACAGCTCAGCAGGTGCTCTCAGCTCCCTCCCATCCTTGTGCTTTCAGGGCACAACAGCAGACACAGGCCTTGTGCCCTAGGTGTTCCCTAGGATTCTCTACTTGAGAGGGCTGCTCTCGGATCTCTCTTGTAAATCCAGAAAGTTTAACAAAATTTACAAAAACTAACTGGCATAAGCTAGAATATTTAAAAAGAACAAGTCCTGGCAGGCAGGTCAGCTTCTCTGTTACTTTACAATGGCTTTTGTCAGGAGCCTGAGCTGGACAGGCCTGTGCATAAGGGCAGAAGCCTCTCCTTGGATCTCTCACCCTTACTGGGGTGCAGAAAAAGGGGTACCTTGTGCAAAGCTGCAGAGATTCTGAAGAGATTCATAGCTGTTGGTCATACTTCATGACAGGCCACTCCACATGTGCAGTAAGTGGGAAGGGAGATGCAAACAGGTACAAAAATGAAGCATTCAGGTAGATGAGCTTTGATGAACCATCCCTGGAGCAGGCAAGTTTGGGAACTGATATCTAAATATACCCAGCCAGGGATGAGTAGCCCACATCACAGTGCCCTGGCCACCATGTCATTACTGTCATTGCCCTCATATGGGAGTTTTTCTAACAGCCTCCAAAATCACAAATTCCTCACTGCTGCTCTGGGATTCCTTTCCTAGACAATTATGGATGAAAACAGTCTCACAGGCTCCCAACTTGGAGGAAACTATTACAGGACTCAGACAGCAAAAGGGAAAAATAAACACCTTATCTACCCACTTCTGTGAGAAGTAGCTTTGGCCATTCAAACAGCTCCAGATGAATCAGCCTGAAAACACTGGGGCACTGCAGGCAGCCAGGGACTGCAGCCACAGCTTGCTTTGGCGAAGCAGGTGAGGTGCTGAGGATTCCAAGACCACAGAGGAAAAGGCACACAAAAAATTCTGCTTGGCTA
Organism: Urocynchramus pylzowi; assembly: GCA_013397555.1. Taxonomy (NCBI): domain Eukaryota; kingdom Metazoa; phylum Chordata; class Aves; order Passeriformes; family Fringillidae; genus Urocynchramus; species Urocynchramus pylzowi. The sequence continues at coordinate 425,460 of VZRH01000653.1, read as the reverse complement.
TTAAATCACTTCTTTAAATACCAGCCATTTCTGAACACTTACAAACATTTCCTGGAAATCTCCACAGTAACTCAGAACCATCTGTTCCCAGAGTAGCACAAGTTACTGATTACAAATGTCCAAATATGACTTCCATACACTAGAACTATTCTAACCATTTATTAACTTCCTTAAGGTTTCTCATTAGTAATTTCAAGCTTGATGGGTTTGAATGGAATGCCTACTTTACACATTCCACAGTGAAAACATTTTAGTGTGCTTGCCAAAGCTCCCATTTAAACATGACTGATTTCAGCTTTTACCACATAAAATATAAATAAAATGAGACGTTGATATTAGTTAGGTTTTGTGTCCTGCTTTCTGACTGCCTTACCTCATTGTCTTGCTTATTTAATTTCAATTCTTACTAAGGCAAATGCTGGTTTTCTCATAATACACATTTACTGTAATAGTGCAAAAGTAAAAGACATAAAAAATAATGGGACAACCCAAAGGAATGGCATCATTTTCCAGACATTAGCACCTCACTACAATAAAAGGTTGAATAATTACTTTCAACCTGATTGACCAGCAAAGAAGAAGATGTATTCTAACTGGCAAACAATCAGGAAAATCTAGCAACCATGACACAGAGTATGTCCAGTCATCCCACTCCCACTGCCACTAGCTTTCAGAAATTATTAAATTATCAAAAATTGTTTTGAAACCGTATTCATCAGATTCTTCTCAGTATTTTTCATCTTCTAGCAAATGATCCAGCCAAAATCTGTAATTCTCCAATCACACCATCACCTCCAAAATATCACCACTGGAAATTGATAAATTATAGCACTTTGCAGAACACAGCAGAGCCCCTTTCGAATCTCATCTTGGGAGATGAAGTATTTCTGGCTGAGTATTACAGTGTTCATACAAAGACTGCAAAATAGACAAGTCAGACATTCCCAGCCTTTGCACAAGAATCCAACTGGAACCGCAGCAAGAGAAAAGCAACAAAGAGGCTGATGGTGCTAAAAAGAGGTGCCTGGGACTGGCACAGAGAAACTAGAACTGGGACAACTGCAACTGGCCAAAGGCTGAGGTCTTTACTGGGTAGGATACCCCATGTCTTAGACTGAACAGATTCAGAGCACAATGTAATGCCAATATCATCAAAAGCCTGCTAATGTAATGCCAATATCACCAAAAGCCATTTTAACCATCAGTTTGATCACCAGCTTTGAAGGCTGAGATGTGAAATTATAGAAATTCCATAGGGAAATAAAACACTTTGTGACCCAATTCCATATTTGCTCACAGCATGCCAATCACTGGGTAGAATGAACTCTCAATTGTGGAGTTATTAACATTCAAATTATTGATTACAGTATGAGTCATTATTGTCAGTTACAACCCAATCTAGAACAAAAAATATTCTGCTAACCAGTACTACAGGTACTGGCAGAACTACTTTCATCCTGAAGCCTGGTATACAGACACGTGGGTATCAGTGTGATAACTGTGTCAGAATGGGGAAATGGAATATTTTGAGGAATTTTTCTCCTCTAGTCTTTGCAAGAAGCTCCTTCCTGCAGCAAAAGTCAGTTTTGGGAGGAGTGAAAGGACTGAATGGCAAACAGACAGAACCAGAAAGAATCTAAAATCCTCTGCCTGCTTTTGCTAGCAATGGCAGCAAGGTAAAAGGGAAGGAAGGTCCTCTACATGGTTTGGGCAGCCCCATGATGGAGCTGGTGAAACCTGCATGCAGGGACAGACTGCACATTTCATTCCATAGATAGGTGAGCAGAGGTGTTGAAGCAGTCAGGAGGAAGAGACAGAAGTCATGTGGAAAAGTGGATTCAGTAGCCCCTGTTTTTCCTTGAAGCAAATCTTATGTATGCCCATAAACTAAACCACAAGAAGTTTCACTTCAATGTGAGGAAAAACTTCTTTACATTGATGGTGACAGAGCACTGGAACAGCTTCCCAGGGAGGGCACAAAGTCTCCCCCTTGGAGCTATTCCAACCCCACCTGGACACATTCCTGTGTCACCTGCACCAGGTGACCCTGCCTTAGCATGGGGATTGCACTGGATGATCTGCAGAGGTTCCTTCCAACCCCAACTGTTTCTGTGATTACCCTGTGCTTACATTACAGGGGACACAAATATTTGCCTCTCATGCTACCTAACTTCCAGCACCCAAGAGGCTCTCAAGGTTTTGTCTTTTAGCCAAACCACTCACAGGCTTTTCTCACCGTATGATTCCAGGAAATCTTGCTTCACTGCCAGATTCACCCTAAGTTCACACTGTCCTTTATTTGGGTTCCACCCCCCACCTTCTCTTTGAGTGCAACAAATGCAAAACTTTATGAACACCTCCAGCTTCCCCTGAGCCTCTGCCTCACCCTTCCACCCATAAGTGTGGTCCCCCAAGGCCCCCCAGCACCCTCTCTGCTCTCATAGGCTCTTGGTGTCACCTCTGCCCTGTGGCCAGGGCTCCGGTTCACTGCATTTCTTGGAACTGCAGCTGCACAAAGCAGTGAGAGGCCAGGGGCTGCCAGCACCCAAACCACAGAGGCTGCACAGCTGCAGCCCAGGCAGAACCAGCACAGGCTCAGCGGGGTTCCAGCCCCGAGACAGTCGGGAGGAGGCAGCAGAGGGACCTGGGCTCAAGGCTGGCTGCAGAGCTGAGCACAGGGACAGAGCTGAGAGGATCCTCCGCTACAGCCCAGCACCTGGGAATGACCCATCATATGGTTCTGCCATCAAAAAGGACAAACTAAATAAATAAAAGAAGAGGAAGCAAGGAATGGGAAAGGCATGGAAGTCACAAACTACTACTGCATTCCCTACAAGCACCCTTTTTCTATGCCCCAGGGGAAAGCAGGGAAGACAAGGTTCCAGGGGTAGAGCCAGGGTGGCAGGAGACTCTAAATTCCCAGGTCACTCAAATGAAGAATGAAACCAAAAAAACCCAGGAAAACCCTGGTAACCTCCTCTCTGCTCCTGCACACTTCCTGGGAATGTTTCACTTATTTGTGTGCTTTCCAGAAACTTCTATTCTCAGAATCCAGGACTTTCCATAGAAGCTGATCTGATATTAACCCAATCACCTCTCCCATCTTGTTTGCCCACTTGGCTGCCAATCAGCACATGACAAACACCAGGAAGCCAAGCTGGAAACCCAACCCCATGGCAATGGCCCTAGAAAATCCCTGCCAGTATCCCACTTCCAAAACCAAGCCATCAAACCAGCCCACTGCTTCATGGGCAGGCAGGGCTTTTGTCCTGAGCTCTTCTGCCTGGCACTATAGTAGGAAAGAGAAAAATCGCACAATATTCTGAGCTGGAAGGGACCCACATAGATCACTGAATCCAGCTCTTAAGAGAATGGCCCATGTGGGGATCAAACCCATGGAACTCCCACTATAAATATATGGAAATCAAAGCACCTGAGTAACTCCAGAGGAGCCACTGATCCTGAAAGAAAAGGTGGCTTCAGGCATTAGCAATGAGAAAGAAGCATGTCAAAGCATACCCAGTACTGAGGAAAGGGGGTTGGCTTTGGTCACACAGCAGCTGCTCCTGATGTCAGGGCACATGCCACGTGATGCTTCATCTGTGGGAGCAGAGGCTGTGACAGCACCCAGGAATGACTTTACCAACAGGCAGCAACCCATATGTGCTCGTGCCCAAGAGAAATTACCACAGCTGTCACATCTAAATTTAGCCATGCCTGAGGGGCAAGAGTGGATCCAAGTTGCTGTACACTGGTTGTACCTCAGGTGTCCAGCACAGAGCTCTAGCCAGGCACACCTCCCCAGAACAAAGGTATTTTCTTTCTCTGCAGATACAGGTATTGACCACTGCCAGACACAGCATCTGGGCAGCTGCACTAGTCTAGCTTGCTAAGCCCTAGCTCTAGTTACTTGGATGTTTGAAAAGAGCTTGGGGGAGGAAAAGGATTTTCCCCCTCCCCTCATGTGGGAATCTCCTCGAGTCCCATCTGTCACAGCCATTTTAAAGCTTGTTTTTCTCCTGTTCTAGTCCTACATCCTGCTTTCACTGCTGACGAGCTACAGGACTCAGAGGAAACGCATGGGAATAGGAGGCTCTTCCAATCACAACACGGAGATTAAAACCCCCCAAAAATACAAGCATTAACAACAGAGAGATCTGTGAGAACATATTAGAAAAGTCTATAAGTTAACCTGGGGGACAGGTTTGTGCATGACTTAAAAGAACAGCTGCTGCTTTCCCTGCCTTCAGCACAATTTTTAGCTTTAAATTTCCATTTTTTGTCTGTCCTGAAAATCACCAACTTGGAAGTAATTCTCTGCACTAGCAGAGTCTTGTTTTCTTGCATAGGAAGCCAGCAGAAACTACCACCACAGTTCAACTTGGCCAGTCAGCCAGGAACAACCCTGTTTCTTCCATCATTTCCTTTTGAACGAGAAGAAATCTGCCCGGGGAAAACATTCTGTCCTGATTTTCAAGTGGCCAGCAATAGACTCTTGCTACCCTGTTTCAGCATTTAATTACACTCTCTGCTGAAATGTGCACCTTTTCTTCTGCCCTGCATTTATAGTGCTTATTATACACTTGTCTGTGAAACCAGAGAGACTTCAGCTTTCAAATGTCTGCTGTCTGTGCCAGATAATTTACCCCTAAGCTTGCCTTTGATGAGCTAGACAGTCTTCAACAACAAGGCAGACTTTTTCAACCTATTAATCCGCGTACTGTTTTTTCTCCAAATCTAATTTTCCACTTCTTCCTCAAGGAGTCAGTAACATAACTGGACATAATAGTTCTGCAGCTATTCCACTACTGCAATACTCATTATTTAATGCTGCTACGTGCACGTGGCATTCCCCTGTCCCACATGCAAGGATCCCATCAGCCCACTGGGCAGCAAAAAGTGGGTGCTCCTAGTCAGCCAATATCCCTGAGACACTGGCAATCCCAAATCCTTCTCTGAGCCCTTCTGGCAGCACAAGTGCCTCAGCCACAAGGCACGGGCTGCTCTATTTGTCTCCCTCTCTATGGTCCTATTAAACACTTGTGCCTAGCTCAAAGGGCCATTCCAATTGCTGTGCAGCAGCAACAGGCTCCCTTCGTGACTTCCATTCCCCAGCCTCTGTGCCACAGCCCACCTGCAGAAAATACTTTTCTCCTCCAACACATGCATGAAGTATTGCCTATCATATGGGAAAAATCTGATCTGTGAGGCCACACCAGCAATGCTCCCTCTTTAGCACATTTGCTTACAGCTCTATTTTGACAGATAGCAGATAATTTTTGATTAATTAAATAATGCTCTACTGCATTTATGTTTAATATGCCTTACACAAGCCCACACATATTTCAAGAAAGGACCTTAAGCTATGTCAAGACAGGGCACTATTGGCCTTTTCACTTCCCAAACTGGGAAGCTCATCACACAGAAAGGGGACGCAGCCTTCCCTTGAAGAGACAACTGCTCAGAGGCAAAACCATGAAAAAAAGCCAATCTCCTGACTCCTGATTAATGGCTGTACTCACTAGACAGTGTGACCTTCAGACCTTTCCAAGAAGTATCCATCTGTGGTAAAGAAATTAGGGAAATGAAAGGGACATTTCTGCATCAAAGGCTTCTTTTCAGCACTGATTGGAACAGAAAATGTGTCACTGCTTTGACATAAAACACTGGAGAGAGAAAGGGCCCAACTTGCAATCTGTTTATTTCCATATACAGGTCAGGAAAAGAAAATTCTCACTTCTTTGTGTGCTGGACCTTCTTGAAAGTTTAATGATTATGTTGATCTAGAAGTTAAACTTCATCAAAGGTTTCTCTGAACCAATCTTTAACTCCAGTGCTTTCACAGCACACCCAACACAATGAATGCCATTCCACAGGCAGGGGCAAGTAAACAGCATTGACTTCAGCTTTCAGGCATGTTATCATGGGAAAGAAACAACCTATTTTGGGAAACAAACAAAAGAGCTTAAAAATCACAGGTGGAAAAAGAATATACAGAGACATAACTAAAAACTACAAATGCCATAGTGAATGATTTAAGTGTTATACAATAAAAACTAAAGGTTTTCCTTTATGTTTTAACAAGCAGGCAGCACCAGAAGCAAAGAATATACTTTCCCACCTGCAATACAAGATTTGCTGTCACATGATTCCAGGGATGTTAGACATAGACAGACTCCAAAGAGGATTAAACAAATCAGTGGGGGACAGATCCATTAGCAATTACAAAGCAGGATGGCCCCAAATCCAGCTTTGGCTAAGAACAGTCTTTAACAGCTGACTGTCAAGAGAAGAAGGGACCCTTCCACACCCACCTTTTCTCTTATCATTTTGCTCCCACCATCTGCTACAGGAGCTCGGACCAATAGCTGCGAGGGACAAAAGATGGCCATTTTGTCTCCGCTGAACAATGAAGCCTTCTCAGAACCACCAGAAATCCTGGGATAACGACAGGAACGCGAACTGGCAGGAACCCGGCGAGCGCGAGCCTGGAGCGCCCTCTGGGGGTAGCAGGCGGGTGTGCCGCGTATCCCACACCCCTCCCTGGGAGGAGGCGGGACCGAGCCAAAACTGTCCCGAAGGAAGCCACGGGGAGGATCAGAGAGCCTGCAGTCACCCCGGCAAAAAAGGAATTGAATTCTCCTCCTCTTTGTCCTGTTTCTCCCAAAGCAAGGCCTTATAAAATTTTAGAAGTTCAAAAAAATCCTTGCTTTGGGAAAAGGCCTTTCTTCTCCATTAAGAGTGAGGGAGTAGTGTTGAGACAGGGATGCCTTGCCATTACAACAATCACCTAACAAATTTTGTGTACACATTGTGTACACCCCATAATTTTGCTCCAGACATTCCCCAGAGCAGAAGCCTGGCTCTGGTGCCACAGGAGGAAAGCTGGGAGGATGTTCCAAGTTCCAAAGGCCCTCACAAACCCACTCAGCACTCGCAGCAGCCAGTCCAAAGCTTTCCTCCCAGCAGGCCAGAGCTTGAATAGGACCTGCTCTTCCCCTACTTTTGGCTGCCTGTCCCCTTCCCAGCCAGATTCCCATGGAACAGAAGAACAAAGCCACATGTGCTGCAAAAATATTCCCAGAGGGAGCGAACAGGAGAGGGCTGAGCTACCAGAGAGAACTAAACAGATGACATGGGGGCAAATTCCACACAGGACAGAATGAAGCAGACCAGGGAGCTTCTCTCTCTGCATGTGTCTCTGTCCCCAGGCCTGAAACAATGCTCGTGGTTTGGGTCATGCTGTGTTTAATTTCATGCCATTACCAAGGCGCTGGGAGCAAGAGTCATAACCCTTCTGTTGCAACCAGAGAACAACATGTGTGTCAAAAACATGGCTCCCCTTCTCTTCAGACTCCAACCAACACACAGGAGCACCTGCAGAAGCCACATACAGAAAATTAGGAAGAAAAATTTGAAGCTGCCTGTGTATCTAAGGAGTCAGTTTAGGGAGTCACATTTTCTCAGCCAAAAACAAGACGTGGCTTGTGTGTGCAGTCACAGATAAACTTGAACCTGGGATAACAATTAACTGCTTCCTAAAGAACAAGGATTATTTACAGAAATTATCTGGTGGAAAGTTTCAGCACTACTGGTTTTAAGAACAGAATTTGTACTGCAGACAAATTCTAAAAAGGAAAACAACAGATGCAATGAACTTTAACATTTCAGAAATGTTAATTTCTGAAAGCAGGCATTTCATTTCCAGTGAAGGCTGAAAAAAATTACTCTGATGAAACAAAACATAGACAAAGCCCAACTCAAACACATCACACAAAGTCAGAGATTATCAACCTTTCTTTCCAGCAGAAGGAAAGGATCTGGGCACCACTTTGTGCACAGGTTATGCACAGGACAAGCTCCTGGAAGCAGCACCAGTCTACAGACACGTCCTGCCAGGTGCTGCTGAATAGCTGGATTTTGCCCCGGTGGCTCTCCTGTCACAGGAACCTCCCCAGCACATCACAAGCAAACTCTCCATTGCCCACAGAGCTGCATTCCTGAATCATTATCATGAACTTCTGGTCTTCTGTAATAAATGTGCTAAAAATGTGCCTTCATAGTAAGTTAAATGACACAACAAATAAAGTTTTGCCAGACACAAGTCTGGGTTAAGCTTTTTACACTCCATTTTTGCACCAGGGTATGTAAAGTGGTTTCAAACACAGCACTGCACTCCACTTTGGGCAGGCAGAGATGCTTTTACCAAAATCAGGCATCTGGGCTCAATTAACAACATTCTCAAGCATTGGCCAGCCCAGCTTCCACTCCACACAATAGGCCTTTGTTTTGAGCCTGGCACTGCATGGGGTCAAGAACCAGAGCACAGCTCCAGAGGAAGCCTAACCAGCAGATATTTTGACTTGCAGAACATACAAGTTTTCCCTGATTTCAATGCTCCCATTGCATCCATGAACTAATTGGGATCTGAAGGTTGGAAATACTCTCTTGGATCATCCAGAGCAGAAATACTGTTGACAATAACAAAGGCAACCATTGCTGGCTCCAACTGGCAAAATTACTCCTTGGAGCTCCATCTCCAAACTCAATCACTACAGAGTGATCAACCCAGACCAGGCAAGAGAGCTCCCAACTTCTCTGGACACAAGTGTCAGCACTATGATTTAGGGTCCAGCAGATTGTCCATGAGGTGCTGCTGATGCCCCACACCAAACCAAGACTCTGGTTCTAAATATTCTTCCTCTTTGTGACTTGAGAGGATGTCTAGACTGTAGCTGTGCTGATTCCCACTAAATATTCTGGAACCCCCTCATGGATTTCAATAGCACCCTTTTCTTCAAAAGACACAACAGAAGCACAGGTTGTCTTTGTCATTAAATTTCTGTTTAACTTTTCACATTACAACAGGCAAACAATTGAAGAAATGACTACTAGACTGAAACAGCTTCTAGAAGAAGAAGCTTCTGGGACTCATAAATGGACATGATCCTGGTAAGAAGACTATTTCATCTCCAAAAGTTAACACAGGCTCCAAAAGAAAACAAATTCTCAGAAGGTAAAAAACCCCCCAAACCAATCCAAAATAAAAACAAACAAAAACCCCACCTTGCAAATCCTAAGCTTTCCTGAGGACTAGTAAAGAAAAAATAGTCCTCAGGAAACGAGGATAGCTAAGATGGCCCATGTGCTGAAAGTGAAAGCTAGGCTAATGTCAGGGCAAGTGTCACCATGTAGATCTTAAGCTCTTCCATAGCAGTGGGAATGCTGGGGAACACAGAGTTTTAACTTGGTCATGTTTGGCTGTCCTTTGCATTCTTATGACTGACAGTCACATTTAATTCCAGCCCAGGTCAGAACTTACCTTTCAGTTTCCTGTATTTGTCCAGAAACCACCATGGAGCCATGAGACAGATGGTAGGTGCCACTTCCTACCAGCCAGCACATGGACACTCAGGCTCTCTGCATTTCATCACAGTTTTCCTACTACTGCAGGGCTCTGCTGGCAACCTCTGGACAATGTTTAGTGTCATGGATTGTGAAATCAATACTATTCTATTTACCATCTGTATGGCAGTTGTCTTCTGTTAAGTGGACAGTTTTCCTTATCTCTTCCACAAACATCTCCTCCCTCCAGGCAGACATCTGCTAATAACAGGCTATTGAATGTCAATGCATGACTGATAAGAACTTTAACATCCCATTGTAAGATACTCCGCCCAAAAGGAGGAGCCAAGCATTCCTACACAGATATAACTGAGAGTCTGAAGAGACAAGACCACTCTCTTGCTGGGTTTTGCTCAGAAAGAGAATTACCCCTTTTCATCTGGATCAGCAGAAGAAGATCTTCACCGTTCCTTCAATAAGATTTTTCCTGCTCCAACAGAACCACGCCTGAGGACTGAGTCCGGGAAGACTGCAGCCACAATTCCAATCGGACTGAGACTACACCCTGACCAACCGGGTGTCAGGTTGAGTTCTGACTCTGTCTGTGTTGTTTTAATCTACTACATTTGTTTGTTTTATATTTTTATTTTTGTTTGTTTGTTTCCCTAGTAAAGGACTGTTATCCCTGCTCCCATATTTCACGCCTGAGAACTCCTTGATTTAAATTTTATAACAATTCAGAGGGAGGGGGTTTACATTCTTTACTCCAGGGGAGGCTCTGGCCTTCCTTAGCAGACACCTGTTTTCCCAAACCAAAACATTTAGATTGCTGTATGCACTAAGCCACTGGGATATAGAAGTAGATGTTTTGAACTTCTCAGGAGTCCTTACTATAGAAGAACTACGGAAAGCAAAGCCACATCCTTCCATCAATGGCAATTGATTTCTGTGTAATTAAAGGATACATTAGCTTGTAACATTCCTTCCTCTGAGGCAGGAGGCAAAGGTTACTAGCATCAGCTCCAGATCACAAGCTTTGAATCACCCCCCTTCTAAAAGAGGTGGAGTGGTCTGATTTCCTCATCACTGCAGCCTCACAACATACAGGATGCCTTCCCAGCAATGCCCTGATTGTATGGTGTCACATAACTCACAGATCCAAGCCCGCCCCCACCACATTCCCCACATTCATACCTCTGTTTCAGGCCGTGGAATAAACACTGGGGGTCTCATCTTCAGGGTCAGGTCCTGGAAGTCCCACTCTCCAAGCACATACTGCACTGGCATCCTGCGGCAGGCAAAAGGAGCGTGAGCGCTTTGGGACAGCGCTGGGTGACCAGAGGCGCTCTCGTGCCAAGCTTTCCTCACTGCTAACCACAGCCCTGCCAACCACAACCCCTGCCAGGCCAGCACGAGCAATGAGCATGAGCACGCTGAGGGAGAGGGGGGAGCCCCCTGCCCACAGCCCAGTTTGTTATCAAGCACTGGAATTGGGAACTCCAGGTCAGTCAGCCTCACTTTGATATCAGGGAAAGTGATGGAACAAAGAGTCCTCGAGGCTGTGTCCAAACACGCCAGGTGCAGGAAGGTGACTGAGGCTGGTCAGCATGGATTTACAAAGGGGAAATCACTCCTGAATGAGCTGATAGTCACTCATGACACAACGACCAGTTAGGTGCACCAAAACCACATCTTGACTTTCCCTAGGGTTCTGACAGTCTCCCATAACATCCTCACATACAAGCTGATGCAGTGCAGACTGGATAAATGAGGTGGGCTGGAAACTGACTGAACTGTCAGGCTTGGAAGGCTGATTTCAGCAGCACAAGGTTCAACTGAAGGCTGATTCCTACTGGAGTACCCCAGGATCACTATCCTGTTACACCTTACTGGTCTGGGTGAAGGGACAGAGCACCTTTGGCATGCCTGCAGGGACAGAATTAATTGGGAGGAGTAGTTAACAGACCAGGTGGGTGTGCAACTTCTTAGAGAGACCTCTGGAGAAATGGGCTGACAGGAATCTCAAAAACCAGCAAGGAGTAATACAAAATCATATAAACGGGGGAGGAATAACCCCATGCACCAGTACAGGCTGGGGCCTGACCAACTAGACAGTGGCCTTGCAGGTGGACAAGTTGTGCTTCTCACTTGAATCACCCTGAGAGACCACCACAGCACAGCTGACATCTGAGCTGCCTTCCCTCTGCTGCCGTTCTCCTGGCTGCTTCTAGGCTGACGCAAAGCCCTCCAAAGGAACAGGTATAAGAGGATGCTCCTACCTTTGCAGCCGCTTGTGGCTCAGCTGCTGGATTTGCTCCTGCTGCAGTGATGTAAGTGGAGTGTGAAGGCTTTTGGAATCCAGACTCTGAAACTGAAGGCAAAGTCATTTTAAAACCTGCCCACCTGTACCACTGGAGGGTCCTCTGCCACAGGCATCCTCCAGGATGACACAGGATACTGACAAACACAATTGTCTGGGACTGCTGGAAACCAGCTGGAGAGCCATCAGAAGAACTTATCTGCATGTTTAGAAACAAACCTTTACAACTGTTCTTCTGCTACTTTTTGGGGTTCACAAGAAAATTAAAATTAAGAATCACTTCATCAGGCAGGTCAGGGTGGATGTTTTATGTTACATTTCAGTGTCTGCAAAAGAGATCTTTTAAGAGACCCCTGAATGTTCTACTGGCAATAATAAACCACCCCTCACCCCTTGTGCCATCTAAGGGAGGATAAGTTGTTCTACTCCCTCTAAATGAGATAAAAAGGTAAGAGATTCAATCAAAATGAAAAAGCAAGAAGCACAGACAGACTTTACTCTTTTCCTATTACTTAACTGTTTTTGCTCCCAGGACAAATGACACAATATATTGACTGGATTCTCGTGCTTCAGGGATGCCATTTGTCTCGAACACCTTCTGCCAATAGTTGACTACATCAGTGGCAGTCATGAGCCCAGGTCCTGCACTGCAGCTCTGCCTCAGAAACAACTGCTTTGGACTGAGGACAGCACCTTTACTTGGAGTCCCTCGCCCTGGCACACACTGAGGTGGGAGGCTCAACAACTTCCTGAGCAGTGGATGGGTGAGGCATCTCATTGTGGGGAAGTTTCTGGCTTCCACACCCGTTCCTCCTCGTTGCCACCGACTGATCTGTCAGCGCTGAGATTCACCTGGTGCTACCACAGGTCACTGGCTAAGCACCAGCTGACCACAGTCAGTGGGTTCTCCACAGGACAGCATTTGCAGCTCTTCTAGGCTAGAAAACAAGGCAAGAGAAGAGTGTGAGTTCCTCAGGCTACTAAATAACAGGTTGCCCTCAGACAGAATGCAGACTGCTTACCCTAATCCCAGCCCACAAGCACAAAACCAATTACTCACACCTTACCAGTAACAAAGGACTACCCCAAAAAAAGACTCACGTGACAGCTAACCAGCCAAGCCTTGCAACCTGCTTCTTCCCAGAACTGCCCATCTCCAGAGGCCAGAGACCAGTCCGTGCCCATGGCAGGGCAGAAGCGAGCTGCCCACACACAGGCACAGCTCTCCTGCCTGTCCCTGGTCCCAGAAAGCCACTGACACACCAACCTTCAGCTCCAGTCCTTGGCTCTCCACCCCACACGTGGGTCACCCTGCTTTCTCTGTAGGAAGACCTTCAGCCTCTCCTAGATTATTTCTTTTACTCCTCTCTCTGTTCATAAACCAGAAGTCAGAGGTCGGCAGGGATGCTCACAGAAGACCTGGACTTCATGGATCAAGGGTGTTTCACACTGTTACCATCTCCAGAGGGCAAACAAGGGGACACAGAGCCAGAGCTGAACTGCTAAGAGCAGATGAAGGAGAAAACCTCACAACATAATAGAGGGAAGAGAAACACCTGAAAGATGGAAAAGACAGAAAGGGCAAACCCTGCTAGAAGGAAGTCGGTCTCTTAAAGGAGAGAAGAGGCAGAGACAGACAGAGGGGGAATAAAAACAAACAAGATGACTGCAGGAGACAAAGGAAATGAAACCTTACAAAACAGCTGCTGTATATCACACTTGGAACTGTTTGAGACAAACAGAACAACAACCACATTTTCCTGCTGTGATCCATGAGAAATGAGGGCCCCTCTCTTTTCTGACTCACAGTCCCTGGAGCAACTATGGGTTTCCCTGAGCACTCGTTGCCATTCCTCTATTGATGGCTGCTTTTCAACACTGTCTGAGAGGCCACAACCTCCTCTACTCCAATTTCTCCCAAAAATCACCACACAAACAACTACTGAGCAGCTGGCAGCTGCCCCCTAGGAATGCTGCTGCAGAGAGAGCTGGGGAGATCAACTCAGCTCTAGCCTGGCAGACACTGGCACCACAGTCCTGCTCATGCTGCACAGGGAAACCCTGGAACAGTCAGGCCTCCACTGCCCTCCTTCGTAAAATCAAACACAGCCCAGGGAAGTGGCAGAAGGAATACCCTGAAGCAAAGATCCCCAGATTGTCTTACCTGCTACCTCCTGGCAAAGGGGTGGATGCTCTAACAGCCCAAGGATGCCATTTTACCATCTGTGTTAATTTCACCAAAGACAAACAGCCCCCATGAAAACTTGCCTTTATGTAAAGTCTGTCGGCTACAGTATTTATTTGGGAAGCTTCCCACTCCAAGGCCCTGTTTACTGCCACAAGAGAAACACTAAAAGAATAAAACATTAACAACCATTAGCATTCTAAGGGAGGCAGAGAATAATTTAATTGGCTACAGCTGAAACAATTTGCACAGAAACACAGAACTGCTGGGGTTAGAAGAGACCTTTGGAGATCATCCAGTCCAACTTCCCAACCAAGGAAGGTCACACAGGTACGTGGCCAGGTGGGTTTAGCATATCTCCAGAGAGGGAGACTCCATGAGCCCCATGAGCAGCCTATTCCAGTGCCCTGCCACTCTCAGCATAAAGAAGCTCTTCCTAATGTTGAGGCGAAACTTCTTGTGTTTTACTTTACGGCCATTTACTCCTCATTCTGTTGCTGAGCATCACCCTCTTGATTCCCTCCTTTGAGATATTTATATGCATTAATGAGATCCTCTCTCACTTTTCTCTGGACTAAACAGGCCCAACTCCTGCAGCCTCTCCTCATAAGACACAATACTTCAGACCCCTCATATTTGCTGCCCTCTGCTGGACCCTCTCCAGTGGCTCCTTGTCTTGTTTCCCTTAATAAAGGGAACCAGCTACTTATGTAAAATCCCTGTATGCTACTTCTTGGTACAGATACCTGTCTGCACACAGGAAGGAAGCAGATTTCCCTTTCTCCTCTGCAGTTCCGTGGTTCGGTCCTTTCAGCCCCAGCTCCCACTCCCTGTAGCCCCACACGTGCACAGGTGGCTGTGGAAAGGCCCGGCCACTCGCACTCTCGGCCCCGCGCCACTCACAGGCTTGAGCAAAGGGCTGGCGCTCGCACTGTGCAAGCCCCGTTCCACCTGCTGTCCGTGTCCGGCTGAGCCAGCGCCGCACAGCCCCGTGGCCACATCGGGGAGGGCAGCCGGGAGCTGCCGGTGAACGAGCCGTACGAGCAGCGCCGGGACCGGGGGCGGCTCCTCTTCCAGCCTCTCAGCTCTCCCTGCACGTGCAACACCATGAGCACGGCCGGGGGCTCCCTTCACCTCAGGGGCGACAGTGGGCCCGGGGCTGCTCTGAGGCGAGCGCGCGCACAGCGACGCCTCACCTCATGGCTCCCGGCGCGGCCGGGGGCACGGCCCGCTCCCTCGGGGGCGGGAGCCCAAGCGGCTCCCAGTGGGGCTGGGGTCACAGCTGACTGCCTCGGGGACCGGGGCCGCGGACAGCCGCCTCCAGTCCCACGGCAGGGCCGCGAAGGAGCAGCCGCGCACGGAGCCGCTCCCGAGCGCACCGCCG
>VZRH01000653.1:296465-410001 GCA_013397555.1 Urocynchramus pylzowi | reverse complement strand
CACCGGCCGTGTCCCGGGCGGGCCCGGCGGAGCGGCGGCAGCGGGGAGCCGGCTGTGAGCCCGCGGCTGAGCCGGCTCCGCCTGGGCGGCGGGAAGGGCCCCGTAACCCGTTATCCGCCCGGAAACTTCTCCTCGGGATGGGAAGGAAGGACTTCCCGCAGGGATGGAGTCCCGGGCAGCCCCAGCGGGGCCAGGGCGGTCGCTGCTATTCAGCGTGTGCCAGAGCGGGGGCACAGGAGCGGTGACACTGCTGGGGAGGGTCCCCGCGCCTGGGCCAGGGTGGGATGGGACCGTGCCCTTCTCGGACAGCGGGAGGGTGACAGCCGGGGAACTCCGGGGCAGCGGGCACACACGGTCGGGGCTTCCCCGCTGGAGCCTGGTCAGCTCTGGAGAAGAGGTGGGGGAAGCCAGAAGTTCACCCACTGGGAAGCCACAGCCCGTTGCCAGCAGCAACACAGTGCCGCTTGCATTGCTGAGTTACTACAAATACTTCATCTTGGCGACGTAATGAAGAAATTATGCTTGTTATTATTCTTCATCCAGAGACCCTCTGACCCATCTTCATCCCAGTGACACAGATCTCTGTTCCTGTCACACCCAAAAAGAAACAGCAGCACAGAGATTAAAATCAGTACTTCAGAAGAGGCTCAAGGTGGGGCCCAAAACAATTTTCTGCATCTTAGAAGTGAGCAGCACCTATCAGAGATCAGTTTGGAAATGCTGGCTTGGGAGAGAAACAAACGTGTCCTCCTTATTCGCAGACCCAGCGGAGCCCAGCACAGAGCACTCCTGGCTGTGCGAGGAGCTCTCTTGGTGCAGGCAGTGGAACAATGCCAGCTGGCAGCAGCTGAGGATCTGGTTCCTCTTCTGTTCTATTTGTGCACAGACTATGCTGGAACCTGCCAGTGATAGGTAGTAGCTGTCCCTGGCCCTACAGCTGCCGTCAGAGGCTTGGAGTGTGCCCAGCCTGCAGATCAAACTTCCAGCATCAGGATGACAACTGGGAAAGGATGGTGGTGGGGAAAGATGATCTCCCCAGCTCTGCTGTGTAAGCTGTGGGTCCTGGGCCATCCTTGCACTCAGCCTCCCTATCTGACCATCTGCAGCGTGGACCAGGAGGAGCTGGGGAGCAGAAACAGCCCTATCTGAACCTGGGAGTGGTTGTCTAAACCAGGTCAGAAACCTGTGACACAGGACTGCTTTTAGAGCTAGGTCTGTGGGCACAGGAATCCTTCAGCATGAACAGGATGCCAAGAGCAAGAAAAAGAGCACCCATTCTCCCTCGACCAGATTTTCAGCTGGCTTATTTCAACCCAGCCTTTTTTGGTTTTTCAGAACTGACTCCACATTCAGCTGAAGGCCTAACCTATTTTGTTTCCAAAATTTAGGAGCTGTTCAAGATCTAGAGACATACTCTGCAAAGCTCTTGGGCCTGCTTCACTCCTTTCACTTAGGCTCTTTCTCTACTTTTTATTTCCTTGGCAGTGGCTTTTTAAAAATGGGTATTATCATTATGGAAAGTTTCCCTGAATAGCACACATTGATGGATTCTGCTTGAGCAGCTGCTCGATCTGCTCAATAATTCCTTCCCTTTCCCTGCTGGTCTGTCACTGCTGCTGCTGTTGTGAGTCTGATTTCAAATTTGCCATCTTTGTGCCCAAGTGTGCACTGCACCTGAGCCCTGCTGTGGTCAGGAATGGCTGGAGAAGTCCAGGTGCCCCGTGGTTTAAGCAGAGTGCAGGGCTTGATGGTCAGTGAAGGGCACAGTCCCCTTCAGCTGCAATGACTCGTGACCCAGCACAATGTTAGGAGGGACCAGACCAGAACTGTTATTATTCACATTTCTCTGGAAACTCCAGGGAGTTTGACAGTGTCTCCCAGGTACTTCACAATTCCCCTTTGCTTCACAAAGTTGTTTCCAGGGGACTGAGACAGACCCTGCATGAGTGGGTCTGCAGGACAAGTGGAGGTGACTTCTCCAGCTGCTGACTGACCACAGCACAGCCTGGTGCTGCTTGCCTGGGCTGGTTTCCCTGCTCCAGTTGTTGATGGCAGATGTTGATCACGCTGCTTCCTGCAGTTGTGGACAGCAGTAAGGCACCACAGCATGGGAACTGCCCAGTAACCTTGCCTGGAATGGAACACGGTGGAGCAGAACAATGGCTCGTTTCTCTTTGCAGGCACATCTTTTTCTATTCAGAGCTCGCTAACCCCTCTGTCCCAGCTGCATTCCAGCCCAGAGATGTAATGTCTGCTAAATTGCAGGGAAATTACCAGAGAACTGCGCTAGAAGTTCTCAGCTCAGCTCAGCTCCATAGGTAGCTGCATTTTCAGGGAAGCAACTGATGATCTAAAGTTACATACAGTGCTTTTATAAATAAAGTGTGCAAATACTTCCCCATAGGCTCATCCCATGGTGTTTTGCAACTCTTGATCATTTGCACAATAATGGTATGAAACAATTAAAGCCTTTCATGTTCTCAGCATGAACAGATCTATCAAATTTCACAACTCCAATCCAAAATTGGACTAATTTTAAAATTAATATTGATAATTGCCAGTGCATGACTAAGCTTGAGTGGGTGCTTTCATGAGGGATTGAGAAATACTCGGTGTCTTTAGATGGAGGACTGATGCAACCCACCCTTTCCAGAGCAAATGGGATGAACAGCAGTGGGCCAATGGATAGTGCAGGGACTCACCACAACAGGGAACTCCTACTTTGGAGTCCATAAAAAGCATCCTGAGATATGGATGCCTTATAGCTGAGTGTCATTTCATTGGGTATGCTCCCACTGATAAGGGGATCAATACAGCTTTCCAAAAATTAAAAGGACGAGACAGAAGCAGGAAAATGCTCTATCCTGGGGCAGATAGAGACCACGTGGTTCAGCCTGGGGCACACCAGAGACAAGGGTTCTGAGGTTGTCCCCACACAGATCTCCAAGTGACTGCAAGGAGGCAGAGCTGGAGTAGTGATGGGAGAATTATCACCAACTCCAAGTGAATCAGGCTTGACTTTGGGGGCTCTCAGTAAGCTCAAAAAACATTTTTCTTATTTTGAGCAGGCATTCAAAAATTGTGCTGGTGAATTGGGGAGCTGTGGGAAAGGTTGTGCCTGTCTCCAAGGGCTCTGCACTGCTCATTTGTTCTCATTGTGTCCTAGGCTGAGTCCAGTGTGGCTCCTACCCCGAAGAAAACCCATCAGTGGTGATGCTGCAGGAGAGCTCTCACGAGGGGCCCTCGACTGGAAGGGCAGCTCTGCACTTCTGTAGCTGATGGGAGAGGACAACAGCTTGGTAACAGGAGCTACCAAGAGCTGGCAGGATGAGTTATAGCTCACCCTCTGTGCATGACTTGCATCACAGCACCCCCAGCACGGCCAAGCCAGACCCAGGGACAACTCTGGATGTGACTGTACCACAAACAGCCACCATAAGCCCTGAGACTACCAGTTTCAACAGCACCAAAATCCCAGATATGGCCAGCACTGGACCTGGCATGAGCACCATGCTGCTTTCCTTTGGGATCATTACTGTGATTGGGTTGGCTGTAGCAATGGTAAGAGAGCCCAGCTAAACATTCCTGTCTCCTGAGGGTGGAGGGTGGCTAGAGGTTCTAGGACTGATTTGCACTGAATAATTTATTTGCATTCTGTTAAAGTCTCACCCAAAATGGCTGGGAACTGATAGTTCCTGAGATTCCTTTCTTTTTTAAGGCCTTCATCAAGTGCTCCAGTATTTCTGCAGTCTCCCTGAGGTCTGGTCCAAATGGGATGCTCAGCAGGCCTAGGAGCAGCCATATGAAGTATCAGTATTTGTTTTTAATAGCAATAGGAAGTTCAGTTAAAAGGAAAAAAGCAGATTCTGTTCTGACTTGTTACCTGAACAGCTGCATTGATTTAAACCTTCTCTTGGGCTCCACAAGAAAGTTTATCCATATTGACTTTACAAGGAGATTGTTGAAACCATGTTAGTCCCTGCTGAGGATGTGGGGTAATTCTTTTTGAATCAAAGTGGCCTGAATCCATCTTAGCAAGACTCACCCTGGACTGCTTTTCCAAGGTTCTGCATGTTGGGTATCAGTCCTTGAGGGTTTGGTGTGTCACTAACCTTGCCATTAATGCTGTGGGCAGAAGCTTTCAGAAACCCTAGCTCTGGGCCCACCACAGGCAGTGCAAGGGCTGCAGCTCTGCTTTTATGTAACCAGATCATTTCCCTGCCAACAGAGAACAGAAGGTAGCAGCAAGCTCCCATTCCTCATGTGAGGAAGAGCTTCACTAATACAGCCATCAGAGGAGCCCACTGCAAAATTTCATTGCAGGCCCCAGGAGGAATTTTTCCAAAAGCCCCTAAGAAAACCTGGAAACAGTCAAAAGTTCCCAAGAGCAGCATCCAGCGTTCGTAGTTCCCAGAACAAGGCTGTGGAGGCCCAAAGCCTCCCTTGCTTCCCTGCACAGGCTGACAGAGGCAAGTCCCTGAGCATGCCCTCCCTCTTTGCTTCTTCCCTTTGTACTGGGGAGGGGGTAGCAGCACTTGTGTGCTGTAGGAAATCTACACCTGAAAATCACAAAGGGAAGCTTTTTCATCCACTCTTAAATTGCAACATATGTCCTGCAGCCACAGAAATGTGCTGAGCTACACCTCATAATCCACCTAATACTCCTACTCCTACTAACACACCTAATAACAGGCCACTGAGCACTTAGTGTCAGATATGATGTGCTGCCAAGCTCACAGTGATGCATATGAAGTGTCATTTTCATTGTCACTTCTCCCTTCCCCCACTCTGGTGCACAGTGACACCAACCTTCTCTACCTCTTTCCTGTGTGCCCAAAATTTCTCTTCTCAGCTATTCCCCATCCTACTGGGACTGCTCTAATGATGCTTCTTTTTCTCCTTCAGGTTCTGTATATCAGGAAGAGGAAGAGGTAAGTAAGATCTGTTATTCTGAAGGGAACTCAGTGCTTCAAAATGCAGAGTGAGCTCAGGAGGAGACAGGGAGATGGGGAGAGTGTAAGAGATGGCTGTGTGAGAACATTGTGTGACTGAGGCTGGCACACTGCACTCCTGGGACTGGGCATCCCTTTGACACCAGAGTGTCAAAGACTCTTCCACAGCTTTGGAAGGAGAATAAGGCTGAGCAGGAGGAGGTCAGGGATCCTACAAACTCATCACACTTCACCTATGAGATGCATCAAAACAGAGGGGAGGGTTATGGGTGTATAAAGAAGCTGGGAACTCCGTCATGAAAGATTTAGATTTCAGGTTTCAGCCATTCCCAGATTCCTATGTTTTCTAGGAGCCCAGGCAGTGACAGCAACTGGCAGCAGCACAGTGCAGAGATGCAGCTTCAGCCCAGGAGTTAATGTCTTAATTTCCTTGCTAAGCTCCTGGCTGAAAATAGAGAGGAGAGCAGCACACAGGGAGAATCACTTCTTGGTTCTTCCTTCTCACAGCAGGGACTCTGGTCAAGATCCATAAGCCATGGTACCTCCTCCTTCCCTGGGGCAGATCTGGCCAGGCCACAGACTTCAGAAAGTGCTGCTGCCCACTGTAACATTTCCAAGCCCAGCCCCAAAGGCCAGGTCTGGGTGCTGCTGCAGGAGCAGCCAGTGCTTGGCCTGTGAAAGTAGCACTGCTGGAGATAATGGTTGTGCTGGTAAGCCCATAGAGAAGCAGGGGAAGAATGTGTCATCCTAGCACTTGCCAAAATAGATAGTTGTGGTGACACTGCCAGTAACTGCTTGTGTGTTTTCTTCTACTCCCAAACTCAGCTATAGCCAAAGGCAGGACTCACTGTTCTCCCAGGAGCCACCCCATCCATCATCCAGCTCTGAGGAGACCCTTTGAGTAATAATTCATAGCTCTGTTACTTGGAGCAATGATACAAGAGTAGGAACAGTGTCCACAGGCATCACTCCCTGTGAGAATCTCCCTCTTTCCTATGTTCTATTTCTTGTTTATTATTTTCTGTTTAATTATATGTACTTCAGCCCCAGAGTTAAAGTACTCTCAGGCCACTGGAGCTTGAAGTGAACTGCTGCTGGCAGACTGTGACATGGCAGGACTGGTGTGGGCAGAGGGACAGGGGGAGAAGTCACAACATGCCAAGCCAGTATGTTCCACTGTTTCCTTTGTCCCTCCACATAAAGCCTAATCTTTTAAGGTCTGCAAGAACTTAAATCCTGACTCCTCTGTGTATAAAGGCCTGCCAGCATAGATTAGTGATGGCAATTAATCCCTGTAACTGCACTCTGGGTGCCTTGCACTCCTGCCAGCTGTGTGTAGTAGGTTCTTAGCCTCATCCAGCAAGAGCCACAGGAGCAGAATCCCTGTGCAGCAGGAGAAACAGCCTGCAGAAAGCCTCAGCAGTGGGGTGGGGAAGCAGCCTGAGCCCTGTCCTTCTCAACCAACCCTTTCCCTCCCCTCCCTCGGGCAGGTTGGAGAAGCTACGGCACCAGCTCATGCCCATGTATAACTTTGATCCCACTGAGGAGCAGGATGAGCTGGAGCAGGAGCTGCTGGAACATGGGCGAGATGCAGCATCTTCCCAGGCATCACAGAGCAAGGTAGGCAGCAACCACCACCAGGGTCACTGCAGCCACTGCTACCTGCACTGCTTTCTTACAGGGCCAAGGAGATTTTGTAGGGCTGCAGGGCAGAGAAGACCTCAGGAGGACTTTCCCATCTCTGCCAGCCCTGGAGGTAGGGACTTGAGCATTTTGGAGTGCTTAGGGTGGACTGAGGAGTCAGGCAGGTCTTTGACAGGAAGCTCTCTCCTGCCCAGTGTAACAAGAGGTAGGAGAAGCTGGAAAGAAGGGCTTCTCAGCACTGTTTGGGTCCAGTTTCACAATGTTGTCTGTTCCCTTTTGTCACCATTACCACGCAAAAAGCCTTTTTAAAAGAGCCAGCAGGGATGGTTGGAACAGGTGGCTCTTACCCAGTGACACAGCCTGTCCTTGGAGCAGACATACCTTTCCTTTCATGCATTCCTTTCCAGCTGCTCTGTGTTGCCCATGTCATCCCCTGCTTTTCCTGTCCAGGAGCAGGAGTTCTCCCAAACAGTTCTCAACTTCCACACACTTTATACCTTCAGAAAATCTGTAGCAAGCTTGGTGTGGGCAGGAAAGGAAGCAGGAAATAATAAATACAACTGTAATTATAAAATACTTACCTTGAGACATTCTCAGCCTACTAAAGAGCTCAAAGGAGACATGTTGGAATATGAAAGATGACCAACATGAAATATACTAGTTTGGAAAGCAAGAAATGTGGTGTATAAAAGCAAATGATCTTGTTCTCCAAGAAGCACATACTAGGACAACATCAAATTCCTCTATTAATCCACATAGGGGGCTTACCTGGAGGTAGTAAAGGGGGGAAAATTGTAAGGCCAGAGTTAACCTCAGCCCAGTAAAACCAGAATCATCCTCTCCAGGTACAGACTGGCCAGCAGGATACCTCAGATCCCTCTTGCTAATGCTTGGGAAGTACAAGAGTTTAAAGATTCAATGTAAAAAGAGAGGGAGGGTGTAAAACAACAGCTCAAGTTCAGGCACAGGCACATTTCCAGGCCTTCTTGATATCTCAAGCCTTTTCATGCTGCCTTGTATATATAAATAGTGAGACCCAGTAATCCAATGATGTGGGGATTTAAACTGGCATGGATGAGCTGACTTACTCTCCAGCCTGTTGTATTTTCCTGTCCCAGCCTTGTTAACGCCTTGTTAGCCGGGCAGCCTCCCCTGGAAGGCTGAATGCCGTTCCAAGGTGCAGCCTGGCCAGCCCAGCCCCGAGCCGAGGCAGCCGTGCTGGCTCTCAGCTCTCCTGCTCCCCTGCAGGTGCTGCTGAAGAGTCAGGGAGCCCTGCAGAGACCCAGCCGCCTGGTGTTCACCGACGTGGCCAACGCCATCCATGCATGACCAGGACCTGCCCTGCTCCGGGATCCTGCTGACAACCAGGAGGACGAAGCCAACAAAGCAGTGACTTCCTCAAGCATGGCTGATCCACTGAGCCCAGCTGGTCACCTGCTGGTTTGTGTTACACGTGGGCACAGGAAGTGCCGCCGCTCTGGGAAACAAACCCTTTGTGAGGGCAGTGGTGATTTTCTGGTGTGTGTGTTACCACTAAAAGCTCCTGAGCTCCAGTTTCTGGGCTGGCACTGCCTGACAGCACCTCCCAAACTTTGTGCTTAGGAACAGTGCCTGATTTGTGTAGATTAACCTGTCAGAGCACAGAGCTGTGCGCTCTGGGTCAGGGAAGGAGAGAGGTGCACATTTCAGAGAACTTCTCCACTGGCTTTGTGTGCCCAGGCCCCAGGGAAAGTGATGGATGAGCCTCTCTCTTCAATGACCACAGCTCTGGCCAGTCCTGGGTGGGGACTGGTGGCAAAGCCTCTTTGAACCAGGAGAGCTGCCTGCCCCAGTTGAGGGCTGACCTTGGGCAGCAAGGAGAACACAACCATGGGATTATCCCCTCCCAGGCCTGTGGCTGCTGGTAAATGTGCACCAGGGTGGTGTTGAAGCATGGGAAATTCACTGGCTTGAAAAAGTGAAACAGTGAAGATTTAGCCGATAACATCTTAACAGAGGAAGTGGCTGAATATCCCAAATATTAGAACTACTGTAAAGACAGAAGGGATTTCACACATCTAGAGCCAGGGACTATCACTGTCTGGCTATGTGAACCCTGCTGCTGAGCTAGGAATAAGAGTGCTTGGGCCACAAAGAGGAGTTGAGTAGAACTAGTGCTCCAATACCATTTATCCCTTCCTGCTTTGGCTCAGGGAAGTTTCTACAGTGCAGAGCGTTATCCAGGAAAAAAGATTAAGCTTTGAAATACTTTTTTTTTAAAAAGGAAAAACATGTATTGGCTCAACAACAGCCCAGTGTCTGCCCCCAGAGATGACTAACAGCTGGTTTGTACTTCCTTACCTGCCAGGACCTGCAGTCAGAACCTTCTCTTCTTCCTGCTGAAGGGAACACAGAGCTTTGTGTTAGCCTCTGCTCGTTACCTGCTAGGAACAGGTAGGTTGGACTAGACAGGTAAGCCAGGGGTTTCCCTGTAGCCCTGAAGCATCTCTCTGCCTGTGCATCCTTCAGGGCTGCAGGAGGAAGAGAGTGCCAAGGGGTCTCTGGCCACCTTGGCATGTGGCAGTGCAGTGTGGGGGTCTGTTGGCTGAAAGCCTTTTGGTGGGCACTGGCCCTGAGTGCTGCAGACCAGCACAGCAGCCAGGGAGCAGCATCAGTGCCCAGCCATGCCCTGATCACCTCCTGATCTTTGTGTGCTTACAGGCATTTGTCAATCAGATTTTATTCCATCCACAGCACCAGTTAAAAGGGAACTGGGGCAAGCCAAAATTTGAATGCAGATCTAAAGCTTTATGCAAGGAGCTGTTTCAGAGTGGCAATTCAGGTATCATGTGCTTTGTTGCAAGTTTGGACCTGCCAGTTAGTTTTTGTTCTTCCCCTGTGTGATTGTTTTTCCCATATTCATTAAATGCAGACTCTTTCCTGGGCCTGTGCCCCTGACCCCTGCAGGGCACAGCTCCTTACCAGCCTTCCCTCTTCCAGCTTCCCTCAGGGCAGCTTTGCAGGGCTAAATTGCTTTAGTTTTTCAGTATCCAGCTGTGTTTTTAGAACTAGGGATTTCTGGGAGTATATTAGGGGTTGGAGTGTGAAAAACAGCCCAGTCCTCATTGCCAGGAGCTGTGGCAGGAGGCACTCCCAGACTGCTGCTGTTTGCCCCCAGGGATGCTGCTGGAAGGAAGGTGCATGGGTACAAATACTCAGTGTAATGCAGATTAGGTCCTTAGATTTGAGTCTGTCTGTGGGTACTCCCAGCGATCAGCTGAAAGACAAATACCTCCTAACACAGACACACACTCCCAGCTCCTGCACGTGCTCACTGAGAGCAGCCACATAGCTGATTCCTCCCTTCACTGCCTGTCCCCTTTCCAGGCTCTGCAGCAGCACAGGGATGCACGTGGCAGTAGGGGTGTCCAGCTGTCTTAAATTGCAGCATTTTCCCCAGAACTCCTAGGATTGGGATTTGAATGGTTGTTTTAAACTCAAGAAAAGGCAAGTGTGAGCTGAGTTGTTTCCTCACTGCCTCAGCCCAGTGTGTGCCCTTCTCCCAGCTCCCTGTGCTGCAGTGCAGCAACAAACACACCTAAACAGGAATTCTCTTGAACCATTCTCCCTGTGATGGTAGGCTTTGTCCTGTGATGACTGCCCTTAGAGTAAAGAAGTACAGATAATAAAACTAAAAGAATATTATGGGTAATTGCTGGGCTCTTATTCTTTTAGTTCCATAGCGCCTCCTCTCACAGTTCTTGGATGTATAATTTAGCAGAAGCATTATGATGTAATTTAATTCAAGTGTTTCTGTGTTTTAAAGCATTGAAATATAATTAAACTATTTACATGAAAGTGTAGTGTGATTGTCTTTTTCCCCTGTCATTTGCAATTTCCCACAGAAACTGCTGGAGTGTTACCCCAGTATCTGCTGGTAATTTGTGTGCAGTGAATTCCCCTGCTCTTTCAAGAACTGAACTAAATGTGAAAATCTTGGAAGGGGAAGCTCTGTGGGGGTCAAAGTTTAGTGTTCTACAGCACAGATCAGATCTCTTCAGAAGGGCTTGCTGGACAAGTCAAGAGGGCAGGAGCTTCCAGCTGCCAGTCCTGGGCATCCAGAGTACAAAAAGAAATCCCAACTTACCCTTAAGCTGAATTCCTGTACAAACCAGGGGTTCATCAACTCACCTGCAGCTCTGCCCACAGCAAAGGGAACAGAACATGATGACATTGTTGATATATTTCAGATTTGCTCCTGCTTCATCTGGCCCACAGCCACAAAACTTGGGACTAGTTAGGAAAGCTGTCAGATGAGCTCAAGAGGCAGTGCACAGGCAGAGAATTAATTGTATTTAAAGCTAAATAGCTGTATAGCCAACAGAACAATGTGGGGGAGAAACAGACTTGACTGTGGAGACTTCTGGATGGACACATGAAGCAGAACTGGCTTGTGTTCAATCAAGTCTCCACACAAAAGGATGGAATTAGACACCCACATTTGGGCTTAGGAGCCTGTCTCATTTTCTCCATGTGTGATTCCTCATAATCATTATTTCTTGTTTTTCACATCAATCTGGGGCTGCTCCTGAATGACCAATTTTTGTTTATAATCCCCAAAAGTCCAGGTCAAGAGACACTCACCTTGTCCAGCCATGTGTGTATGTGTGCTGAGGGTGCTGCACAAGGAGGAGGCAAAGCAGGAGCCTGAGGGGCATTTGTTTAAGACCTTTATTTAACAAACTTCAAGGCTAATTTGCAAGTTGCCAACACTCTCTATGCCTTCACCAAAACCATTTATGGGAAACTTCCAAACTTTGCTAGACAACAAACCTCACTCACCTCCTGTGGTTTAACCAACTGTAATGACCTCTTATTTTCGGCTAAGTCAAACCAAAACTGAGCTTAAAGACACTTGACATGCACTTGCTTAGAGGTAGGTTTGTCTACACAGAAAAGGTATTTAACTATATGGGAAATAAAAACGTTTATATTTTCAAAAAAAAGACAATCCAAGTGATCCAGTGTGAAATCCCAGTTCCCTGAAGATGTCTGGAATTCTGCCCACCTTTCATAAGCATTGACTTCCATTCTAATTCTCTGTGTAAACATGGAAGCTGAAGTTAGGGATTGGGGTTTCAACTACACACAGAAGAGCTCCTAAAAGAGTGGAATTCTGTTTGTTCTCCTCCAGCACTTGCATTTGGAAACAAGTTCTTTACTGAGTCTTTTTTTTTTTTTTTAGTAGAGTGGTATGAGGTAGCAAAGACTAGATTTTTTTTTTTTTAAGAGAAATACTTTGCATGCACATCCCAGAGGAATACTGCTGACCTAAAGCAGTTGGATTTACTATCTAGCCAAGGCAGTGTGCACCCCTATTCCATGCCACCAGCTGAGAAAGGATTGACTGATGTCACAGGAAAAGCTTGAGTCTCTTACAGATCCCTAATCCATTCAGAAGCTGAAGTTACAGTCTCACACTGCAGCAGCTACTGCTCTCAGGTAGTAGGGGTTAATTAAATAGGCAGTACTTGCAAACAGAGTACTGAACCTGCCAAATCAACTGAAAATCAGGCACAGAAGTTGGTAAAATATTGTGGTCTGCTACTGGAGTAGCCTTTGAATGCAGATATGAACTGCAGCTGAACTTGTGAGTGCACTGAAGAGCAGCAGAATTCAGGGGAGCACCAGGTGCACCTTCTCAGGTAACCATCAGCAGTACAGATTCACTTGTGTCATGTCCCACCCAGAGTTATCCCCACGGCAGGAGCTGGGGGTCAAACTCCTTGTATCTGGCAGCACAGCTCATCCTATAGCTCAGGATTTAGGTCACTCCCTGTGATCTAATCCATGTAGTCCTTGATTTCTCTGCTATTTGGTAGTTGAGGCACAAAGATTATCTGTGATGCAGTTCTCTGCTGTGACCACCAAGCTCCATACACAAGAGAGTACCCTGAGGGCAAACCAGATAACACACAGAATTAGGACTGGGACTCTCATCACTACTAAGCAGAATTAATGGGATCAGGACTCATCAGTACTAAACTAAGTGGACTGGACAAAATGACCCAAAAGGAAAAAAAAAAAAAAACCACTTTCCCCCCCATTATCTCTCCAATCAGCCTTTCTTCTTAATTCTGCATACATTTTCTTGTGTTAAATAAATACTTGCCAAGGGAACAGAACTCTGATGAAAAGATAATAAATGAGTTCAATATATACAGCCATTTCATGGGTTTCTGCTATGCACCACCATAAATTTAAAGCCAATTATGTTCTGTTTAAATATTTAACACTGCAAAGCTAGCCAATTTTACATCCTGTCAGAGATAATTGAAATACCCACTTTGTCCCTTTAATAGGCAGGCAGAACATCCAGGAGATGGAAAATACCACCGGGATTGCACTATTTGCAACTGGATATTGGAAATACCCTCAATTCCTCAGAATTTAACAGCTCTGACACCAAAAGCACAAATCTGCAAACAGTGTAAAACTGAGAGCAGCCAGCAACAATCTCAACCCAACTGGCTACTGCTGTCTCCCCAAACTGAACTATCAGCAGCTTTTATTTGCATAGTTGTGACACTAGAGGACCCCACACACGCATGTTAGAGACTGAATTTAAACTAATTTAAATTGAATCCCAAGGCTCTGCAAGGAAGCAACTTTTGTATAACTGGTTCTTTACAGACACTCCTTTGAAGAGATGAAATCCAGTGGCTGTGACTAAGCTCGTAAGCACTGTGCACTTGCAGCTGCTATCAAACTCGGGGGGAGAGCCACCAGGCCAGAAGAAGTTATAGGAGAAGGCCCTGAGCTGATCACATTAAGATAAAAAAATCAGAATCAATCCCTAAGACATCAGGGTGCAAACTTTCCCCTAAAGCATGCAAGTTACTGGCTACTGGAACAGCAGTGCAGGGCAAGCTGGAAATGCCATGAAGGTTTTTCTTTCTGGAATAATCAAGAAAGGACTCAAAGGCTGTCTTTCAGATACAGTTCCTATGAGTAGCACAGCAAAACTTAACTCCTGGCACTGCTCCATCAGTCTGCTAGAGGTGATATGGCAGACAAGCTCAGCCATTAGCTGTGTAAATAGATTTCCTCTCCTGTATCTGCATTGCTGAGTCAACTTCTGTTGAAATACTGCTCTCCGTGGCAGGGCAAGGCACCGGGTTATCCAAGTATTTTAAAGAGAAATTATTATACTCACAAAAGATATACTATGAACTGTAAAAGGCATCTCTCCAACAAGGCATTTGCCATTTCATTCCCTAAATCCTTGTTTGGATGTTTGGGGTAAGCAAGTCCACAGGCAACAGGGGAGAGCTTGGCTAAAATCATCACAAATGAAGACTCTGAAATACAACATTAAAAGTCCTGCTTGCTTTCCACTCCTCTGGCTTCAGCAAGACACGAACAGGTGGGACACTACTGAGCTGCAGCAGGGATGTTACTCAGACATCTCCTAAGGCCAGTGGTTTTGCCAGACCTGGAGCCGTCTTTTCCAGTGAAGTCTAAAGGAAAGATCACAGGAACAGAGGGTTAGAGCTTTGGGTCCAGGAGCCCTGCTGCCCAGTACCCCTTACAGAGCCAGTACAAGGTTGAGAAGTGACGAGGATCCACTCCCCAACAACCAAAGGTCTTCACAACAACATTCCTATTGCTCTTGTACCAGCTCCAGGCTAAATGGAGCTCCTGACACAAATGGCTTCCCTGGCAGCAGGGCTCAGCATGAGGCTACTGAGGGCCCAGAAGTGACAGTCTGTGTCAAATTGTCTGGTTTCTGCTCTGCAAACACCCATCAACCACCTCTGCTGACAGCAATTATGTATTTCCTTGAATCCTAATGAGACACCAAGTACCTGAAGTGTCCTACTGTCCAATATTAAACACCAGGGAAGCAGATGTGCAGAATGTCTGGAAATGGTGTGAGTGGGGAATGTTTCTGGCTACATAAGCTTGCTGTGATCTGTGTCTCACCCCTGGCTTTCAGAAGAGCTGAGGTGACCATTGGGGCAGCAGAGGAAATGAAGTAGACAAAGTTTGTATAAAAAAGAATGCAGGGATAGCAAGATAGACAAAAAGGAGCAAGATCCCAAGGCTGCTTCTGGGCTTTGCACTGGCTCTTGGAAATTCTACCATAAAGCAATCTCCTTCCCCCTCACACCTTAAGTCCATTATCCAAGTAATAGTTTTTCAGACAAACCACATCTACTTAGGAGCCTATTAAATGAAATTCATCAATCCTTCAGTAATGGTACTCACAGAAAAAAACCCAAATGATTCTTGACCCAGAAAAACAGAAATGTTAATGCTGGAGTTGTGATTGGCAGCATCTACAGGTAGCAACACAACTGAGCCTGATCCATTAACAAACTCCTGCCTTCTCTTGGATAACCTAGAGTCCCTCATAACCAGTGCCTTGGGAAAAGGAGAATTAGATCCCCAGGCAAAGGCCATGTTAAAAAAAAAAACAGCTGGCTTTAAAGCAGCTCTCTGCCCCACTGGAGGCTTGGAAATCTTATATATTTCTAATGTAGCTCTTGCTGCATATCTTGATTTTCTCCATAACAGACTGAGAGACAGAGTCAGTGTTTATTTCAGTAATTCATCTGAAAGCTGCAGACATGAAGCCCAGGGCAGATCTCTTTCCCACTTGGAATTGTGCAGTGTACAAGCTGCAGGATGGGCAAGTACGTGTACCTTCCCATCCCCTCCCTGGTGCAGCACCTCAAAAATCCTCACCTGGAAGGGGAAAAAACCCACCAAAGCCCTCAATGGCCAAAGCTCTGGCTGTGTCTATAGCAGAAGATCATTATGAGACCACAGACTCCTGCTAACAAGTCTCAGAGCAGTAGCCTCCTGAATTAAGTAGCACAAAAACTTGCAGGCATATAATACTCCATTTAAACCCAGACCCATAGAATGGGTTAATCCAGAAACTACCTTTCTGCAAGCAGCTACAGCTGCACTGTGCTTGCAAACAAGCCCCAGGACCTGCAGTTTCCAATAAGCCAGAACAGCATGCTTCCCCTTTCCAGTCAGAAGTTTTAAGCCAGGATTACCACTCCATCTCAAGCTCCTGAGTAAATAACAACTTAAGACCTTTTCCAGAGGATTGCCTGGTTTTATACTGTCCATGCTCATCCCCACTGATTTCCTGGCCGTTTTTTGTTCTCCCAGAAGTGCAGACGTTCCCCAAGAGCAGAAGTCCCCTCTCCCTGCCCGGCACAGCACTATCTTGTTCTGCACGGCCCTCTCCCAGCAACCGCAGCATCCGCCGATCCTGTCACATCTGCTGCTGCCTCACTGCGACAGCAGGGAAACGGGCTGCTCCTGCCACTGCCGCGGGCCCCACTCAAACTGAAAGGAAGAGGAAAGGAGCCGCGCTGGCTGTGGTTTGGGGCGATGCTGAACTGTGCCAGAGGCGGCCGGGCCGGGCCGGAGGTGAGCTCATCCCCTGTGAGCCTGCGGCTCCGCTGATGTCAGCGCTCAGCTCCGTGGCAGGAAGTGATACGGGAGCAGGAGCCCCAGAGGAACCTGAACCGAGCATCTGAGGTTAACTCCTCTGGCATTTAATCATGTGGCATTTCCAGGGACTTTCTAAGAACCCGGGGCTGGGCTGGGCTGCCTAGGGTCGCTTCGCACACCAAAGGCAGGAGGGAGCAGCTGTGCTGCCACATGGCAAACCAGGCAACATCTGCCTGCCCTGGGCTCCTGGTCCCTTCTCCCCACAGGGAAAACATTTCATGAAGAGCTTCTTACAAGGCCCTCTGAAGGTAGGACATAGATGGACACAAGTTTTCCTGGAATCTATCTCAGAAACAGTTCTGAATGGTATAGACTCAGAGTTGTATTTCTGCAGGGTTCAGGTGAGGTTGGGGCTCTGGGTGGTGCATCTGTACTTTCCTACAACAGCAGTAACAGTTATCTGGCATCTCATCTCAGAGAACCTTAGATAAATTGGAGCCTTCCACAGAAACTGGCCAGTGCCATCATTGTCTGTGCTGCTGAGGCACCTCTGCCAGTGCCAGCCACTGCCAGAGAGCTCTGCCTTACAGTACAAGCCAGGAAGGAGAGAGGAAGACCATCCAGGAAGCATTCTGGAGTTAATCCAGAGTACTAAAATGTCTCAAATGCCAAGGGATCTTCTATTCATAAAGTTTTTCAAGCAAGGCAAGACATTAACAATAGACAATTTTCACTTTTTTACACACCAGCCAGACAATTTCACTGAGCTGTACCTGTAGCAGTGACCAGAACCTCAGATGTGTGACTTCTTGGAAAGACAGACAGATTTTCTTCCCTTCCTTTTTTTCTACCTCCACTTCTGCTGAAGCAGTCACAACTGAATTTGATGGAAGGAATGTGCCTGGAAGCCTTCCAAATGCTCCTCTGTTTATAGGATTTACCAGGAATTTTACAGCCAGGGCTAGAGCTTTGTGGGTACGTGCATGGTTTGCCAGAGCGTGGCTCTACTGTTAAGTCTCATGTAATTATGATTATCTAATTTCAAACCTTGTGTGGCTGGTGCCGAGTTCAAATTCAAGTCACTGCTTTCCAGAGGATTTTCTTCCTGAGACTCTCCTTCTTGGACCACTGCTTGAGGCTACAAATAAAAAACACCAAAAATAAACAAGTCCCCCATGCAAAATTAGGTATTGAAAGACAAATTGCAAATATGCAAAGTAGGTGAATTATTATTTAAACAAGACTGTGCAGCCCTAACAGCACATCCATTTGCCACCACCTCCTACATCCAACCACAGGCAGGAGTACACACCAGGACATGCAGTGTCCACACACATTCGCAAGTCTCTGGATACTTGTCAGAATCCATAAAAGCCATCCCAATATCAGCCTGGTGAGACACAGCCCAACACTTTGAAAAAATCTGCTCATCATGCAGCTGTGGAGATTTTTTTCCATCAAGAATATTTTCTATATTTCAAGTTCTGTCCCTGTCTTGACCAGCTGAACATTTTGTCTATTGACAGTTAAAATCAAAATGATTGTTCTTTTTCTTCTGCTTTGGTTTTGCCCCCCAAAAATTCTTCAGCTGTTTAATTCTGAACTGAAACATCAGAATCCTTCACTAACCAAAGCTAAAATGACACATTTTGAAATGTTAAGAAGTTCTGCTTGTCTTTGAGATTTGTCAGTCCACAAATGTTACCAGCACTGGGTAAGGTTTTGTTCTGTAAGACATGGCCACTTCTGCCTCTGATGATTTTCCAAAGAGCTTGAGGATCCCAGTTTGCACAGCTGGTTGCTTTAAGCACTGGTAACACAGGCTTCCCTAACCAGTGTATTTAAATAGCATAATATAAATGGGCTTAGGGAAAGCAATGGGCTTTGAGCAAGAGCAGTGTGCTGAACTAGACTGTTACCTTCTCTCCTGGATTGCAGAGAAAGAACAGATTTATGGAACATTTCCCTTGTCTAGGATGTTCTGCACAGGGTTTGCAAACAGTTTCCCACTATCCAGGAAATATCTGCATGCAAGGTCACTGTCACATTAGAAAATACTTCTGTTCTCTCCCATATCCTTCCTTGCTGGTGAACATTTCCCTCCCAGCCTTCTGCATGGCCCTCACAAGCTGCTCTGTCCCTCTGGTTCTGCTGAACCAGAAGTGTTCCTTTCCCTCCTGAGCACTTCTGTGCCACCACATCTGTACAACAAACATATGGATTCCTGCAGCAAGTGCACAGCTTGGGTTTGGATTTAGCAATTTTTGTGATCCACACTAAATAATGGTTTGTGGCTGTTGTGGGGTTTTTTAATCACTCCTAATGACAGGTAACATACCATTAATAGTTCACAGGACTGAATATCCTTATTGATTAAAAGCTTTTGTCTTGTTTTTACACCTGAAATGCTTAGCTACTGATTCTTACTAATCCTTTGCTGCATAAAAGAGTCTCCTGCTGACAGGACTCAGTTTCTCCATTCATCAAATTTCTCTTTTAGCTTAATTTTAAGTTTCTTCTTTTGAGACAAACTGACATACTAAGCAATCACTTCAGTCTTTCAAGTCTCCTGGGATGAGACAACCCCTCTGTGTAAGAAAGGATGGAATCTCTGGTCTGACATTCCAAGCCTGAGAAAGTGCTATACTGTGGAAGTCTGGTATGTCTTGAATTAAGTACATCATCTCTCCTGGGCTCTCAGAATTCTTCAGCAGCAGAATCTTGGAGGCCATCAGGAAGGCAGTCAGAGCTTCCCTAATTATTTCCAGGCTACCAAAGCTGAATGAATGTTGTGGCAGACACGGAGTCTGAGAAGGGCAAACACAGCTGCAAGTTCCCCAGGATCTGTGAGTGGAGAAGAGGGAAAGGACTGAACACCATACTCACCCACTTGCGGGGCCTCCCTCTTCGCCTCTTCCCAGCAGAAGGTTCTGCCTTTATTGAAAACACAGGGGGGGGGAAATATTGTCAGCTCTCAGATTTGCTGGGCACTGTGACTAAACCACTGAACATGGCCAAGGTGACCTCTGTATAAATGTCTTGTCTCACAAGCAGCAGAAAAAGCAAAAGCTGGGGATAGAAGACAGTTGAGGAGGAAACACCTGCCTGACTGCACTGGTTGTGATTATTTGGCAGTGGTGGAGGAGAAACACTGGGAGGAAACTGCTGAACAGGCAGTGGCAACACAGGAAGGCTAGGAGGTGAGTAAGGACTAAAACCACAGTAACTGATTTGTCCAACGGTGGCAATTGAAGCTGAGCTGAATTAGGGGCAACTTTCACTACCTTTAAGCTAAGAGAAACATCCCTGCTGGTCTCTCTGGCAGTGCTTCTCCCCTGTAAATGAGTACAAGCCATTTCCTCTCACCGTTACCCCAGTTAGAACAGTCCTTTTCTTGCTTCCTTTTGGCCGTCCTCGTGGTTTCTTTGCTGGCTGTGGTTCCACAGCGTCCTGTGAGACAATAGCTGTGTTTCCACCATCCTCCTGGGATAAAAGGAGAAAACCATTTAAGCAGGATGATCCCAGAAACAATTTACATTCTCTCATTCTGGTTGGTCTTGGACTGTCTTACCCCACTAAGAGCATCCAGACCCCTAAATAGGTTATCTCTGCTTTTCTTGCTGTGAAGTGCATCAGAAGATGATCAGCAATACTCCTACCTCTTTGTCTGTCTTTTGGGCTAGGGAAATGAGTAAGTTCCAAAAACTCTGGCCAAGGGGCCTTGCCTGTTCTGTCCAATTACTGGTGGAGAAAGAGAGGGTGATGACACACAAAAGTCTCCAGGCCAGAACAGAGAGCTGGCCAGCCCCCTCACACATGCCCTGGCTGAACTGTCACTGCCTGTCACATCAGAGGTGCCTCTGAGGCCAGGAGCTGAGATTTCCCAGGGTGCAGATGCTGCTGCTGTCCTGGAAAAAGCCCCAGCATTTACCCCAGAACACCTCTCCTTCCCTTGTCCTTGTTAGCAAGCAGCTTCCTAAGTCTGCCTGCTGATCCCAATGGGCTACTGCCATGGCATCCTCAGGCATCCTCTTGGGATGATGTTCTCTCACCTGTGGCTGCTTCTTTGGTCTCCCCCTCTTTCTCTTTAGGCCCTGGGTCAGTGTGGATGAGATGGGATTCTCTGGCCCCTTGTTGCTCATGTTGGTGCTCTCCACTGTTTGCAGATTATAATCCAACAGGTTATTTTTCCTGGACTGGGAAAGAAAACTTTACTCCTCTTTTTTTGCTTTATCTTGTTATGGATTCTCCTCTACCTGCAAGGCTGAAATGAGAAAGAATCAGGCATGGCTATTGTTTTCATCAACTGCAAGAGTTCAGAACCCAGCAGACATTTGGGAGCATAACTGCTCTATAGATATTCTAGAAACATTCTTTCACCTGGCCTATTCCTCAGCTTTCTGAGGCTTTTGTCCAAAGGAACTGAATTGCTCCAGGCATGGACTATGCTGGTACCTGCATCTACCTTTCCCTGTTTCATCTGAATCAAAAAAGACAATGTCTGCAGCCCTCTGAACTCCACTCTTTGGAGGCTTCCTCCAAAAAGGAAGAAGGTGGGACATAAAGGGGTGGTGGTGAGTTACAAATGCACCAGTCTAGGGCAAAGCTTCCTTTGGAGCTCCTATACTGTCAAATATATACCAAAGCTAATCCTGAGACCAAAATCTACAGCTAACAGAGCATTACATGAGGATGCTTGAGAGAGCAAGTCCCAGAGTACAAACTCTAAGAAGTCTGGCTCTGGAGCTGCCCCTCAAGAGTTTGTTCTTAGTCACTGATTGAACAGGCACTGTCTGCAGAGATGGCCTGACCCCATTCAGTGCTCTCAGTCCTTGGTCCTACATGAGGCTCACTGTTTTCTACAGGACAACACAAGCCCCTAGACCTGAGGTTTGCTTGGATCTTGAGCACTAGCTTGTCTGCTGGAAGTTTGAATCAGCAGGTTTGTCAGCCTCATCCCTGGCCCCAAGCTCTGCTTAGTGCCTGCTGTGGTTGCAATGAGCCCCGATCTAAATTGTTTGCTTTAAGAAATAACCAAGATCACGAGCTGTTGAGAGTACACAGGAAACCAGTGACCTTCCCTGCTTCTGCTTGAGATTTCTCCTCTGGCTTGCCTGCCAGAGAAGGTGGAGATCTGACTGCGAGTCTGGATACCCTCACATCCCAAAGCAGGAAGAGGAAGGGAGACCTTGACCAGAACCTCAGCAGAAACCTGAATCCCAGGCACATCAGGAGAGGTGGGGGTCACTGAAGTTTTGCTTGCATGCAGAGTCAAAACCTAGCCAAGGAT
This sequence comes from Urocynchramus pylzowi, assembly GCA_013397555.1. Lineage (NCBI taxonomy): Eukaryota > Metazoa > Chordata > Aves > Passeriformes > Fringillidae > Urocynchramus > Urocynchramus pylzowi. The sequence goes on along the minus strand of VZRH01000653.1, from coordinate 388,659 downwards.
CTGAGCTCAGTCCACTTACAGCACCTCCAGACCTTGGCCTTCCTTTCCTTCTTTACACAAGGGAGGGCTCAAGAAGATGGGAGGGGATGAGGAGGCTGAGCTTGGCTGGACAGAGGCCAGCAGTGCTGGTTGAATCCTCTTTTGTCAGTAGTTCTTATCACAAAATACACAGCTGAGAATAGTGCAGTTAGCAAAGCAGCATCATTTATTGCTTAGGAAAGCAGGAGTATCTAGATGAATCATGCATTTCTACCTTCTCTGCTAAACCATCACCTGAGAATTTTTTTTTTTTTTTTTTTTTTGCAACTCTTCACTTTACCCGTTTTCCTTCTTATTTTCCACCTGCTAAATGAAAGATAACAACAGCAAGAATAAAGAGCTCTTTGCCCCATCGGCCTTGAGCACTGCTGAGTCCCCAGGTCCCTCCAGCAGGCTCTACCTGAGGCAATAAAGGCAGTACTAAGTAAGGGCACAGCTGCACCATGTAGAAGAGTGTGACTTTTTTGTTCAAAATAATGCTGGAGGGCAGCAGCTGGGCTCAGTTCCAGCTCATGCATGAGCAGCCCTACAAAGAGAACTCCCTGGATGCCCCTTTGTGCACACTGTTGGGCCCCAGCTCACAGGTGCTGCTGCACACTCAGCTTTTCTATCAAACCCTCTGATCAGAGGGTGATGGAAAGACTACAGCTCAGGTCTCCGAGTTCAGGCTGCATCTGGAGGAGAGGCAGTTAGGGAAAAAAAGTTTCTTTCTTGCAACTTGCAAGCCACGCACAGTTGCCACCAAGTCCCTGAGAGACAAGCATGAAACAATTGCAGTCTCTTTCAGAGAAGAGCTGTGCTTTTACAGACACAGTTTTGTAGTCTGATCAGATGTTCAAGTTCCAAAGATGAGAGGACCTTAACTGAGGATGACAACAAATATTCTGCCCTCTGACCAGGTACGGTTTCTTGAGTCTGCATTTTCTGGTCAGAACTGGGGCTCAAACGGGCTGGTGCCACCATCTGGAGTTGGCTGAAGCAGGAGGGGGTCATTGAGGCTCTGGACTGCCCTAGGAGGAGCCCAGTGTGCTGCAAAGGTGGCTTGAAGCCTCCAGAGCCTGAGCCTTCCCTCAGCTGCCAGTGGAAAGGGAACAGATATGGCCATAGGAATGGACAAGTGTGAAAGTGCTGTCCAAGACAGATCCCTGAGCAGAGATTACAGCTGCTTATCTGGAGGAGGCTATGCCAATAGGAGGGTGGAGTTCAACATTTCCATTCTATTTTTCAGTCTCAGCTTGCATCTCCTGCTTGATCACCACAGGCTGGACATGCAGAAGCTGACAGTGTCACTGACAGATGCAGCAAGGAAACTTCCAACCTTCACTCCATATCCTAACACAGTGTGTGCAGTTGTGGCAGACACTGAAGCCATCGCTCTTACTAACACAACCTCTCTCAAGAGTTCACTGACACCTGCATGGAATCCAAATTTTGCATGTCATTATTCAAGTGGGAGCAACCACAGTGCACAGAATTCATTTTTCCCCAGATGCAAAGAGAGCTGTTTCTTGCACGATGATTTTTTGCTAAACTTTGCTAAATAAATACACTCTACAATGCCTTTAACATATCTGGCCAGCTTTTTACAGGCAGGACTGCAGAAGACAAATGCCAGAGACTGCCAGGAGATAGCAGCTGCTTTGTGCATCTCCCTTCCACCTTCCTATCACCCACCAAAGAAACAACCTTCTCGAAGCAGGGTGTGAAAAGAAAAACACACAAGCAAAACTATACAAGCATCAGCCCTTAGGGCTTTTGTCAGCTTCACATGACTCAAGCAGGATGCAGACAAAGCAAAAGCAACCACTGCAATTTTACTTCAAATTTCTCAACAACTTTCCATGTATACATATAAACCCTCAAACCAATTCTGAGTTGCACTGTATACCAAAAATCAAGTATATCTTCCAGGGTCACTGCATTCCCTGCTAGGATTGGAGCCAGCAGCGCTAAAGCCCAGGCCTACACTGTGTCTACAAGGACACAAGATCTATAAAACCTAGTGGGCCTTAGATCACCTTTATGTCAGCCATATACACAACTTTGCAAATGGCACAGGGATGTGAATGCATGATTTTGGCAGTACTGAGACCTCTGTGTTGCAGAGACGTCACCTAAAAGAAAGCCTCATGTGCGAAATGCATTCCCAGGCACCTGGCAGAGGGCAAGGAATCCTCACAGTCATAGTACTTTACACCTGATTTAAGTCCTAAGTTGTACAAAGACAGTTTTTCTCACGTCACAAATTCTCAGGAAAGAAATTCTCCTCCTGGGAGCAATGCAGTTGTAGCCTAACACAGAGTATTGAACAGTATTCTTGAGGGACCTCTCCCTTTCCATAGACTACAGAGAAAGCCTTGGGGATGAGGCTTGGGCAGGTAAATTAAAGGGTAGAACCCCTCCCTGTTTGTTTCCTCAGTGAGGTAGCATTTTGGGCTATGTCCTTGGGACAGACACAGTATGACACAGGGATGCTTGAGGCATAGCACTAAACCTCCCAAGCCACGTGTGTGATTCACTGCTAGAAATGCTGCTCTGGCTGCAGTGCTCACTTACAAAAAAAAAGCTTGCAAAGCCTTTTACAAAGCATAATAGGAGTGTGATTATAAGAGACCCTGCATTATAGCCTTAACTCCATGGCTGTCTCTGCAACGGGAAAAAGTATCTCCCAAGCACAACTCCCACTTAGCAGCACAGCACCATTGTGCTGCTGTCATGTGTGACAGCAAACCCAGGGGAGCTTCACTGGCATCAATGTGGTCACTCTTTATTCCCTCTGGTAAAAGATGGAGGAAAAAATCTGGCCCAAGCCCTGCATCAAGCAGAGGAGGATAAAAGACTTTGTTAGTCAAGACATCTAAAGAAGAGCCAGGCAAGGAGAGACCCCTCATTCCAGTAACTGCAGCAATAACAATCTGCACTCGTATTACGAGAAATTACTTTCACCTTCCGAGAAATCAAACGCTCACATCTTTTCAGATCTCGCAGTAGATCAAGATATAACACAGCTCATTGCAGTTCCCCACGGACAGTTCTACCAGAAAAGCAGGATAGCCAAGCACTGGAACAGCTCCCTTGGGAAAGTACAGTGGCAGTAACACTCTGGCAAATGTGCCTTTTCTGCCAGACTTTTCTGTAAAAAGAGGAACTTATGAGCTACTAAATCAAGTTTGTGGCAACAGAAGGTAACTGCCACCATCTCATAAATCATTTCTCAAAATCATAACTAACCTCTCTAGGTGATTTCCCTGACTACTTTGAGTGACTAAGTCTAAAGCTTCTTTGATCTCATGCTTAAAAGTCTCCTAGTTCCTTGCCTGTTAGTTTGGTTTTTTTTTTTTTTTAATGAGCAATTTATTGTCACCTGTTCTTTCATCACCAAGTCCTTCAGCAGCAACATTTTTCACTCCTCCATTTTTAAACTCTACGAGATTATACATTTCCCTCATCTTGCCTGGCTGAATAAACCAGCACGTTTGTTTCTTGGATGCAATCGTATATCCTGATCATTTTGGTTGTCATTTACACCCTTTCCAATCTGATCTCAACACTTGGAGCATGATAAAGATGCTTACTCTCAAAACTATTTTCAGTGAGGACAGCCTGACTAACTTAACTTCACAGGAATCTGAGAAACATGGGCTAAGCAACGCTTCAGTGGGGAAAATTCAGTTCTTGTGTAACGTTAATAGCATTGGCTTCCAAAATGATTCAACCAGCAAACTATTCCACCACCTCCAGCATATCCTGACTGATAAAATACCCAGGTCAGAAGACAGAAACTATTTAAGTTTACAGAGAACAAAAAATACAGGAACCATAAGGGCTTCTGCACTTCACATTAGCTCTAGACTAGCTCAAGGTCTGAATGAGAGATCCTGTAGCTCAGCAGAGCTACATTTCATACTTTGTTATAGACTCCTCTGTGCCACCCTCAGCAAAGCGCCCTGCGTGTCTCAGTTCTCCATTCACAAACTGTGTATAGCTCCCTGACTGCTGAGCTACCCTGCGGATGGGGCTGAGGGCAAAGAGCCTGAGCGAGGCCAAAGGCCATCCTGCTTGGGCCTCTTCTGACACAGCCAGCAAAGGCAGCAAGGCTGGGACATGAGCTTATGGAATAATGACCTATCTACCAGAAAACCAGGTCTAGGAGCTTTTTTTTTTTAAAAAAACCATTAGAGACATGCACAGCTACATAGAAAAAGGGCTGATGATTACTGAGTTTCAAGCAATGATGTGAACATGAACAGGCTCTGTTTCCTCTTTCCCAGCTCCTCAGTGCCCAGCATCAGCACAACATCAAAGCACTGCAAGAGCTCTCTTGAATAAGCCTTGCTTGATGCACTGTCTGCCAGCTTCTCTTTGTCCAGATACCTAAGCCAGTTATTGCTCTGAGAGGCACCATGTTCACCTTAATCCATACCCCAACTAGGCATAGAAATACCACCATGGTTCTCCTGTAGTTAGCCTAAAGTATTCCCAGTTCTTCCTCAGAAAAGTGAGGCTTTGCACTTGCTTTGCCTATGCAATGAGTCAAGCCACACATACAGTCCTGGCCGTGCTGTGGTCTTGTTCGTGTCCACATGCACAGGACTTTCTCTGAAGGTTACCACAGAATTTCACAGTGAAGATTCAACATCAATCCTACCTCAGCATCATCAGCTTCTAAGCCCTATTAAAGCCTCAGGCTTCCTATGGTCAGGGCAGGCAAACCAAGGAGGCAGTTAACCATCCCAGGGAATCATGGAAAAGCACTATGGAGATACCAAGAGCAGAAAGGAAAAGAGATCTGGAATCTCTTCCTGACTCTGAACTTGGCAAGTCATGTAATCTTTCAATGCTTCACATTTTCTCTCTATAAGATTATGGAATAGCACTGAAGTATTAACACTGCCCTCAACCTGGGGTGGAGGGACTGAGGATTAAGTAATTCCTTTTATGCAGAGTGACACTAAGAACCCCCAGCAGCAGAGAACAGAGCAAGGCATCATTAGATGAATGCATCAGCAGCCTCCCCCATGTTGTGTTCAGGAGCACAAAGGAGAGGCGGTGGCAACCGAAGAAATACAGCTCAGGATTAGCCACATCTTGCTGAGCAGCAGAACACACCTTCCACCCTCTTTCCCCAGGAAGCTGAAGGCTCGTGGGACCAGCTTGGCCCAAAGCTGTCAGGTGGAGTTCCCTGCCTTGGGAACCTGGCACAGAGCATTTGAATGGGAGCTGGGTTCCCCAGAGCCACACAGCACTTCCCACCCACCCCCAAACCCCAGCAGGCAGGGGACATGGCTCAGCTCACTGTCTCTATACAAGGAAATCTTGTACCAGACCGAGGATCCCAAGTCTTGAGGCCTGGGGGCTGAAACACCTGTCAGTCATACTCCGGACATTTCCACCACTTCTCCCAAAATTATCAAGTCAGATCAGTGGGACTCCTGTGTGGATTGTAGACTCCCTAGCACTACATATTATGAACCTGGTAGAATTCTCCCTCCAGGAATTTGTCCAAAGACCCAAATGTTAGCCAAAGAACTCTTTCTTATCTTAAAGCCTCTGTCCAGACACTTTCATCAAAAAGCAAGCACCCCAAGCACTGCAGAGTTAAATCGGTGGAGAAAAACGCAACAGTATTTACAGGAAAATAACAGGAAAAGCAGAAATCTGTGTCTACTAAGAATTTAAAAATCACAGTTATTTCATTTGAGACAGCATCAAGCTTTTTTCCTCTACAGAATATCTTGTACAGCTCAACTACTGACATCTGCAAAACACTGTCCACTTGTGCAAAGCCAGGAAACGGCCCTCTGCACTTCCTGCCGAGGACTGGCATTGTGGCACCTGGCACAGGGATGTATGAGGCAGCAAGTTCTGTACCTTAGACTGCTTGAAACTAGGTTTTGCCAATTACCAACCTGCAATTCATTAATCCCCACACCTTAATAAACCCCAGCATCTTGCAGATGGGCTCTGCATACGCATTTGAGATGACGCGGTAAGAAAGGAACGAGATTTACCTGTTGAGAAGTTGGCCAGCACCGCTTGACTCGGCCCCAGCAGAGCTAGCAGTGAAGGCAGGAGAGAAAGAGGTATCCAGCAGCTGGGGGCCCCCTGCAGTGGTGAGAGGCAGCTAACCCAGGTCTCTGCCCACACTCATCTCAGGAGCCTCACACCGAGCCCAGCGCCGTGGGTTGCGCTCCCAGTCTGTGATATGGAACCAGCGCGAGTGCTGCCGGAGCTCTCCTGAGATGGCAGCCCTGAGCAGCGACTGCAAGCGAAACCCAGCTCCCCTCGACACGCCTGGAATCACACACTGAACACAACAACCAACACCAAGAAAAATCCCCAACCAGACCACCTACACCTACACCAGCCAGCTTCTACGTACTGGCCTGATTACTGAAAACAAGGCCAGTTCCCAAAAGTGAAATGAATGATCACAAAGGGGACAAATCATTCATGTACTTCCCTCTTTATAAATGCTAGAGAGAACCATGCTGACCCTGTTTTATAAAAGAAACAAAACCACACCAAAACAAAAACTCAAATGGGCAGCCCCAGGAAGACTTGTGATGATAAAGTGGTTATTAATGTGAGTGCAAAATGTGCTCAGGGCATTTACTTTAAGCCACAAATAAAAATGGGAAGCTGAGCTCAGTTAAGTGTAAACATATTTAGAAAGGAGATGTTGCATAGCTCTAAGTCAGGTATTTTGTAATACTTCTGTGAACAATCATTAGATCTCACAAAAGTTCCCAGAAGTATTTTGCCAAGGAAAACACAGACTTTCCATGACTGCCTTGACATATTTGAGACACCTATATTGGTTTTTTTTTGGCACATCACCATTAACAAAACCATAGACTTTAAATACCTCAATCTGTATCTGCACAAAATCCATTGCAGTATCTTAGAGACAAAATCTGAGGCTTTTCTTTATGTCAAATAGTAAATTGCTTACAGTGACAGTACCACTGAATAAACTGAAGACAAATTTTTTTCCTCAGAGTCATCCATACAAAAGGTCTGCATCACTTGAGCTCCTCAGTAACTTCTCTAAATCTAAATACGACACCTAAATAATTTACTGCAGTCTGGAACAATACTGATCTTGACCTTATAAACAGGGGATGATCTTCTGGGTAAAGCTGCTCTGGAAATGTGTCCAGTCCCTGGGGCTGCCACGTGCTTTCCCTGTGACCTCAGGAACGGCGCCTTTGCTCTATACTCCATTTCCCACATGTAAAGTGGGGATAACAAACCAGGTAACATCTGGCTTATTTAGACAGTATTTCCTTTGGGAAGAGATTCATTTCCCACCATGTAATTTAATGTCTTAGGCAAAATGGCTCAAGATTTTGTTTGGAGCTCCAAACCACTAATAAAGCAAAGTCAACACAAAATGCTAAAAGAGCCCTTTGATCACCCCTGCAACAATGCCTAATCCAAAAATCATTAAACAGTGTATGAAATCCAGTACCTGAAAATTATTATCTGTTAATTCAAATGCATACATATATATATATATATAATTTATCAAGTATCCTGATGCATATGCACTGCTGTTCCATATGAAAATATGCAAACTTTTTTCATTTTTAATGACTTTTTCTAAAAGTTTTTATTAAATATCACTAGAGACAAAGCTGCAAGCATGCTGTATGAACATAGTGTAATCATAATGACTGAGTCAGAACTTGAATTTTTACACTTGGTACAAAATGAAGAAATCTGCATTTCATACAAATACCTCCCGGCAAGTCAGTATTAAACTTGATTCTACAACACTAAACTAGAGATGGTTGACAGCCCTTAAGTGCTAAAGAACATTATTAATATTCTAGAAATTAAACTTCCACTTAGGAAATGTCAGATACAAAATCGGAACATGGAGTCCTATTTAATCTTTATTGGGCACATATTGGAGAAGAGTGTCTTTAATTTAATATCCACACTTCATAATTTTTTAAGTATTTAAGGCTAAGAGAAATCATTTGATCATTCTGTATATAAATGACTGACATTTCATCATTATTCTTGGACTGAGCCCAAAAATCTCACACTTGACAAAACCATCAGTCCCAGAAAATGTGTTCCTGAAGACAACCACAGAATCATTAAGATTTGAAAATACCTCCAAGATTATGAAATCCAACATTTGAACAAATACCTCCATGGCAACCGAACCATGGCGCCAAGTACCACATCCTGTTGTTTCTTGAACACCTCCAGGCATGGTGACTCCACCACCTCCCTGGGCAGCCCCTCCCAATGCCTGACAATCCCTTTTGTGAAGAAATTCTTGCTGATGCCCAACCTCAACCTCCTCTGGCAGAGCTTGAGGCCATTTCCTCTTAACCTACCACTGGTTATCCGGGAGAAGAGGCTGACCCCAAGCTGGCTACCACCTCCTTTCAGAGAGTTGCAAAGAATGAGGTCTCATGGGATGGAGAATGTACCATACCTTTGGACAGGCATTCCAGTGGCTAATCCCTCTAAACAGGGTGCCTAATTTACAGTTCTGTTTGTGCTTTCAGACTGCAGGTGCTGGTTCCTATCATACTTTCCTCAGAAAAGTACCCAGCTTCCCCTGCTCAGTTACCAAGTTCACTCAAACAATTTTTCTGCAAAATTAAGCAGACAGAAATCCTTAAGCCTCACACTCTAAAGCCTTAAAAAAAAAAAAAAAAAAATTGTTATACCCCTCTCCTCATCTCCAAATATTAGTACCTTTAGAAAGAGGGGTACCAAAGCAGCGTGCCCACTTCAGGAGCAGCCTTGAGCTCTTTAAACCACTGCTGTGGTTTAACAGCCACAGATCACAGGAGTCCTTTGAGAACATGAAATAGTTGTTTTCATTTCACAAGCTGTCCCTTCCATCCAGTAAACACTGCTGTTTCTTTTCACTCTTTGGCCAGTTCTTCATTGATCTACGCAACCCTGTTCCTGTCCCAGAACACCCTGAAGAAGAGCAGTTCTCCTGCCATGGAGATGAGCAGCTCCAGGCCAAGGGCTGAAGCCTGCTCTCAGTTGCACCTTCTGATGAAATTTCCCTTTTGGAGGTCCCATGAAGGAGGAACAAGCATGACCTAGACCAGTCAGCAGAAAAGCAGCAGCAGCCAAATCTCGAGTACAAGGATTCCTTAGATGGCATGGGGGCAAATTAGCACAATTTGAGTGACCTGCCAAGACATTCATGTTCCCAGAGAGTTTCAGGTATTTGCAGCAAGACTTGACCTGCACAAGGGCTAGGTTATACCTGCAAGACACTCACTAGTTTCCTTTAGGAAGCATCCAGATTTTACCACAATGCACTGCATCTCTGCCTGTATTCCTATTCCTTATCTTCACTCTTGCAGAAACCAGACCAGTCACTGTGGCACAGTGTGAGATATGTAGGCTAACACCAACTGTAGATTCATTTGTGTATAATCCCTTTCTGTTAGAGACAGGTGTGTATAAAAACCTTCATTCACTGCTATCCTGATCTTGTCAGAACCTCTCATGTGCACAAACCCGTATCTCCTAAGTGTAAGGAAAGCTGGATTCATAATAATTGTTCTATATGTGCTTATTATTCAGACTGTATTAATGAATATTTTAACTGGAGATTAGGCTGAGGTGTGATTTCCACAAGATAAGAAATAGATTTGCCATGCTCTGTTTTATCATTTGTAATGGAAGTGTGCCCCACAATACTATACTTCTTAATTCTTTCATTCAAACTCTCTGGATTACACAGGGTCACAAAATCTCACTTTGAGAAAGTTGTGGACTTGCTGGAAGGCCTCCAAAAAATCAGAGGCTTAGAAAACATGGCCTGTGAAGAAAGACTGAGAAACTGGGCTGTTAAACCTTGAGATAGGAGAGCACCAAGGACATGATAATGACTTTCCAATACACAGAGTAGTGCAGCATCTAGGAAATTAACAACATGTGTATAGGATAAAGAGTTAGTTTAAATGCAAAAGTGAAGTTGAACACTGAGGAAAGTTTAATGACTTAATGGTCAGGACAGCAAAGCACTGGAGTAAGTTATGAGTTTGTGAAGCCTGCTCCTGTGGAGAAACTACAAATGGTCACACATACACACACTAGGATTGGCACAGATGGTAAAAATGATTCCCTGAGAAATTAAGTGTGTCTGGCAACTCCTCTTTCCTCTGACATGAAGTTTCTAACTAAGTTGTGGTTAAGTATGTTTATGCAGAATCATCAATGAAAAGGCCAGAACAGGTGATTCCTAGGGAACAGAATGAATTTTTACTTGTCCTCCATGGCTGCAAAGTCTCCTGAACTGGTTGGGTATTATGTGAAGCTTTAGAACCCAGCTGGTTCTACAGCTACAAAGCTTGTAACTCATATTGGGAAAGCTAAAAAATATTTCACCATTTCAGACCCCAAATTCTGTCAATTAATTACCAGACGTGATAGAATTTGATTCTTGCAATGGGAAGAATAAATCTTGCCAAAGTAATGGCATAAGCGCTGTCAGCTGGTAAAAAGGGTGACCTTTTTCTACCTTTATAGCAACAGACAGTTACTGTTCCTGACAATGTGCAGACAAGGAAGGTGGGACAACTGAGAATGTGAAGAGGGAACAGCTTTGCTGCAGGCAAGAAAGGTGCAGCTAGAATTAGAAAGAGCTCACACTTTGGTCGATAAAGCCACGTGGAGACATTGTGAAAGATGGCCTGGGGATGGCCTTGAAGGACCTTTGTAATACAAAATGAACCTTCCACCAGCTGATAGCTGGGCATGAAGGAAAACTAGATGGGAAACTAGAAGACTGGGGGCTGGTGTACATACGGAAGAAGATGTGTATTTCTGAGGGAGACAGTTCAGGCCCATGACTATCCCTTAGGTTGCCCTCCAAGAGAAGGGAAGAGCAGCACACACATAAAGGGGTTGTGTGTGTGTATTTGAAGGTGCAATGTAGTGCATAACATGCTCCCTTCCCTCATATAACAACATGTATCCCATGTGCAGCTTCAAGACACCAGTAGCTGAATCCTCCCTACCACAGTGAAAGGGACAGAAAAGGGGAAACTCACATAAACTTCTAAATTCTACCAAATTTCTTATGATCAGGCTGAAGAGCTCATGAAGCCTGGCTGCTTTGGAATGATATCTGCAAAGAGCCACTAAGCATATGGATGGCTCAGCTGCTGAGCCAGTGCCTGGTTTATAGCACAGGGAAAGCCTGCAGGCTATGCCCCTGGCAAGGTGGCTGCTGCTCACTGTTGTTCTCTTTTCCATTCAATCTTACAACAAACAACTTCAGAAGAAAGCCTTCCCTTCCCTGGAGCAGAACCCAAAGCAAATTATCCACAGACTTTATACATAAGCTAAAAAGCAGTGAAAAGCAAGAATTAAGATGTGAGGCCTATTAGTAAAGCCAAATGACCAAGTTAAGAAGAAGACAGGAAAAGTGACTAAGACAACTTAAGTCTCAGTACAAGCACCGGGGGTGCAGAATGCACACTCTAATGGAGGTATGATCACAGCACAGCCCTGGCATTGCTGGCACAGGTATAAGAAAGCACAGCCCCGAGTACCTGAATTGGTGTTGTCTATAGCTGAGACAATTTGTAATGTATTGTTTGGACAAAATTTCAGAACACGAAATTTTATCTATACATGTCCTCTTTAGTTCCCTGTCCCTTGAGGAAAGGCATGACATTAACACAACTGGAAAAGAACACGTTTTGCCTTACCTTTGTCAAAAGGCTATTGGGGAGGAAATATATAACCAAGATATAAGAGTCTGGAGTCTTGCTCCTGCTCCTTTACCAGGCACAACCCAAACCCTGGGAAGAAATCAGGCATCCTTTCACTAACTTCAGAGAGATGCCCTTTCAACCCCCAGCCCGTGCCAAGGACGCCGTGCTCCGTGTCACCACACAGCGGCACTCTGCCCACACATTTCCCAGAGGGAAACCTGCAGATTTTTCCCCATTACCAAGATACCACGAGCATTTATGCTCATTGCTGAGCAGGCAGGGCTTTCAGAAACCACCAGTCACGGAAACACACAACGTGGAACCCGCAGAGATGGTCAAGCACCTGCTTTGACAGCACAAGCATTAGCTGATTACACGCTGTTAGAAACCAAACACTAGGAAAATCTAATTTTAAAACTGCTGGGTAATCTATTTTTAGGATCTTCTTTCCTTTCACCTTCTTTTCTGCACACTTCAATTGCACTCCAACATTCTGGCAATACCATTTTGACATTGCAGGTACTTCCACGCCACTTCTCTCTTCCATAATTCCAGCAGCACCACTTTAAAGTGTGGCAGACCATTTATTCTCCATAACTTCCTTAAAGAAAAGCCCCAAGGACTCCCAAGCAGTTACACATCCACCAAAACACTTCTCTGCTAGACACACATGGATTGATTAAAGGTGACAATAATAGTGAGCTGATAGGACTGTAACAGAGAAACAGGACTGAGTAAGGGGGAGTGACAGAAAAGTAGAAATGAGCTGGAAAAGAGCTGTTTATACAGGCTTTCCTGATAAGGGCTGATTTTTCTCCTTAAGGCCAGGGGCAAATGCAAGACTTAATCTTTAGGACCTAAACATTACACACATCTTGCACGGAGACTTGGTGCAGAGCTCATGTCTGTAATGATGCACATAAAAGAGAGGAAGCCTACAAGATAGGAAAAGGTCCTGCTCAGCCCTCCCAAGTGACCTTTGGATGGGGCCATGTGATAATGTAGGTGGGAGCTGGCCTGCTAGTGATAAAACACTGTCCACCCCAACACTCCCCCAGGTTCTTTAAGCCACAGATTGATGGGGATTTGCAAATAGCAAATTCAGTATATTTAGCATCCAGTAAGACTATGCAGGTGCTCTGAAGTCCACATTGAGCCCTGCCCCTTCTAACTCCCTGTGCTCACTTTCCCCCCATCACCCAGCTCTTATGGCAGGGCCTGTGCTGTGGGGGCAGAGATGACACAGGGCAGCCTGTAAGCAATGGTGGGAACATGGCAATCAAGCATGCGACACCTTCAAAGCAGAAGATAGAGAGGTCTCCAAAAGGGTCTTATCAATTTCCAGCTATTTCTAGCCAGTCTCCACCTTTGCAGCTGCCAGTTGTGATGAGCCAGGCTGGCTGCCAGTTACCAAAGCAGAAGAATCCCAGATGCCTACAGAGATCAAAAAGATTATCATGCATGTATGGCATAAATACCAGTGAGTGATTCATCTGGGCGAGGAAACTCCCTCCACAGCCAAACATCTATTTGGAGGCTGGGCCAGCATAATGAATGCATAAATTATCACACAAGATTTTACCTAGGGGGACTTTGTCTTCCCTTTTCAGCAAAGAAATTCAGATAGAAAAGCAGTATTCCTCAGGAGAGATGATTCTGCTGTACTTGAGAAAAATCACCCTACAACAGAAGAGGTAAGAACATTCATGATGGTTCAAGCCAAGGCTTTCTTTGGAAACCCCTTATTCTTGTGCAGGGGCAGGCAGTCAACAGCTCTTCCACCTTTGCTACACTTCTCAGACATGTCTCCTCCAAGCTGAGGACAATTTCTCATTCAATCCTATACAGAAGCTGTTACTGGAATTTTCCCATGTCTAGTATACTCCTTGAGTATGAAGAAAGCAGAACCATGTGTTGTATTGAAGGTGAAAGTGCATCAGGCTTTTAAAACAAACTAAAACAAACTAAACTTAAACTTAACTAAAACAAACAAGCCAACCAAAACAAGACTAAAACCATACACCATCTTTCTCTTCAGAACCATGTTCTCCTGGTNTTTCTCTTAGCTTCTAGAATTTGATTTATCTTTCTCTTAAGCTCAACCTGATGCTTTCACAAGGTTATATGACATAACCCCAAGATCTTTGTCAACTCCAAGCCCATGATTTTAGATGCACAACAATCCCTATTTCTCTGCATCCCTCTCACATTTATTTACTTGAAATTTCATCCACCATTTTACTGGCCAGCCGTTCAGTCTCAGGATTTTTCAACAATACTTCACTGTTAACCATCATCTTTGCTGCCTGGAACATTTTTATGTTAACAGGCTAGTTTGAAGACTCACTCTCCCTGTTTTCAGGTCATTCCTGAGTAGGTTCAACATTAGAAATCCCAGCACTGAACTGTGAAACTCCCTGGCAGCATTCTCCCACCTTGTTTCCAATCTCTTTGCCAATTATTTGTACATCTCAGGACAGTCTCTTCTAAGCAGGGTCTGCACAGGTTCCCAGTAAGGTATTCTGAACTTTGTCAAGAGTCCTACAGAAATCGAGTACCAGCTCTTTCACTCTTATCAACGTTCTTTTCAAAGAACTCCAAGAGGTTTGCAAGACAAGCATCCTGCCTTCATATAAACCACACTGACTTTCCCCAAACTGATTGTGTTTATCTCGTTGTCAAACATATTTTTGTCTATTACAGCTTTTACTAGTTTACGTACTACAGATGCCAGGCTTCCAAGCTCTTGGTTTCCTGGATTCTCCCAAACCTTTTTTTAAAGATTAATGTTATATTTACCCACTCGTCGTACTTCAGGTGCCAAGAAATTTTTAAAAGCAATGTTACACACTGCCTTTGGCAAGGCAGCTATTTCATACTTGAGTTCCTCAGACCTCAGGTGAAGCCTTCCAGTCCTGGCAATCTGTTAGCATTCACGGCTGCTCAAATGTTGGATTCTGGATCCAAATCAGAAACCTGTTCTGCCAGCATTTTATGTTCTGTGACGAAGTGGGGGAGCAAGAAGGTGCTATCAACACCCTCAGCAAGCAGCCAGTAGGAGCTCAGAATGAAAGGAGGCCTAGGGAGAGCTGGGTATAAAGCCCCATACACATCCTCCTACACAAAGCCCTCGTAAATGCCCTGGTGGGGGTGTGGGACTCATTACAAATGTAAGAGGAACAGTGATCACTGCACTCAAGACCCAACAGTGGAACTACATGGCATCTACCCAGTTCTGATCTACAAGAGGCCTCGTGCTCCCCCCATCACAGAGCAGCAGCAGTCACAACAGGGGTGTGTTTCCAGGTAAGTTAATTGTCCAGCCATTTGCCCAAATGAAGCATGTTAGTAAGTGGGTGGTTATCTCAGAACAGACACATTACCACTCACCTCAACCCTTACAGCCTCATCCAGATCACCTCATCAGACAGCAGGGCCCTGGTGTGGTCTTTGCCAGCCACCACACCAAGGTGATAAAATACATGGACAAAGGTAGGATGCTCAACGAAAGAGAAGGGAGAAGTCAAAGGTTGCATTTATTGAGTACTCACATTATTAAGGGCTGAAAGAGGAGGTGTCACTCCACTGAAAAAAATGCAGATGGGAAGATGTGCACACTTCAACTTGTGTGCCAAGACAGCTGGGGCAGAAGTTGTGAACAAGACAGACCTTTACTTGCCTTCCCCACTCCTCCATCAACCCCTAGATACAGCCACGATCAGGACAGACAGCAACACAGTCCAACGGTAGAAACACAGCCAGTTACCTTCAAGGAGACATTTCATAAATGGGACAGAATAAGGTTAAAAACTAAAGAGTCTCACTGTACAGCACTCCTCTGCTATGAGTGGCACCCTCAGCCTTGCTGACCTCCCAGGAGCACACAGCTGCTTGGGGTCCAAGGCCTTACTTTACACCCCAAGACTTCCAGGATGAGTCCCCTGGGCTGTACAGAACAAGCAGGGAAAAGGCCAGACCAGTGCAAGGCACCTGCACAAGGACACAACAGGTTTTAACTCACACCTCAAAACAGATGTTGTTCTTTGGTTATATTCAGGAGTGTTGCAAATTTGGATGCTAAAAGATGGCTGCAGTTAGAGTATTTACTTGTTTTTCAGCTTGATGGAAAACCCAGTAAAACCCCCAGGTTGTATGAAGACATTTTCAGCAACACAGCTCAAGCTTGAAAAGGAACAGACTCGAGGAGCTGCAGTTTCAAATGAGACTGGGCCCAGGTCTCTGCACTATGATTTACTTTGCCATCTGCCCAGGACATTCCCACAGGCTGCTGCCTCTGCCCAAGTGCAGGTCTCCAGTGCTGGTGCCGTGTCACCTCTGAGAGAAGCTACCTCTCCTGCTGCAGGAGGCCCCTGCATCCAGCTATTCTACTTCCTCTGTAAGACTGCCCCATCTCCCATCCCTGTCCTCATTGCTAGTATATTTTAGGAATTCTCCACAAACCTTTCCTTTTTCACACCAGAGGCTCTGGGAATTCATCATTCTTCCAAAGGAGTCTATTTGCCCCATCTCTCCAACACGCACTTCACGTGTACCCCCTTATTCCTTTGTCTAACTACAATTCGTTTTCCCTGTTTCTTTACCAGGGCTTTGATTTCCTCTCTTTCCAAGGACTTCATATGCCATGCATTTCATTGTTTTTAATCTCACTGACAGGATCACAACTGCTGGGAAGTCGTGCCTCTTTTCCCTCTTCTGATCTTAAACAAAATCAGTGGCTTTCTATCCAGAAATCAGTCCTGAATATTACAGCTGATCAGATGCAGCAGCCACTGGCACCTTGTCACAGGCAGATAATGCAGAGATAGGCAAGTTCTTAGTCTTTCACCTTGCTTCTCTAATGGGCAGATCAAAAACACTAACTGTGTGACAGAAATGAAAATAAAGTAGCTGGGCTCCTCAAGATGTATTCATTAACCAGGTGCTAGGTTTGCCAGGGATTTCAGTGACTTGGGGTTTGAAATACAGGCTTTGAATTTTGATAACAGTGGTGCCATTTCAATTGAGGTAGAATTCAGATTCTACAGATATGAAAAGTGTTCATTAAGAAGAAAAGGGAAGGGAACTAAAAGAAAAATCCTGCAGAAAAATCAATCTATTTTGAAACATCGGCTCAGCCACAGCAGGAAATGAAGTCCTCAGCCTGTTATCCGGCTTTGGACTCCACTATCCCAGAAAAAAGGAGAGGCCAAGGCATGGAGCACCAGGAGCTCTGAATGCTTTAAGCGCCCACGGATTAGTTTGAAATAAAGTAGTTCTGGTTTTGGAAAGTCTTGTGCTAGGCAACAAGATTGAATACAAGTAACCAGCATTGCAGACTGCTTGGAAGTTGAGGAAAACAGGCAAACATGTTTGACAAACCAACCTGTTTTCCTTACAATTATCTCCAGTTCCCAGAGAGTTTCCTCTGGGTTTATTAGAAAGCTACCAGCACCTGGCTCCTTGGAATCACCTTTATCTCCTACTTCTGCAGTATTCACTTGGCTAACCTGGGTGGCTTTTAAAGCCTGATGTCTGCTATCCTGCAGGCCACCAGGAGATGGTAAAGGTTCACTTGAAGGAGAGGTGATCAAACAAGGAGGGGCAGAGGGGAGCTGACTGAAAGGTGCCAGTCATGAATGTGGGAGCTCATCTAAAATGTCAAACCCTCTTCTAAAGGAAATCAGATGGAGAGCAGGCTTGGGATTCATTTGCAGGAGAACAATTTGCTTTTTTAATCTGGCCCTCCATTCCTACAGCACACCTGTGACGTGATATCCTCCTCCTCATCTGTCTCTCATTCCTGATCCAAGCCTTCCTTCTCCCCACACAATGCTGCACCATCCCACCTTCTCTCCTAGCTCCTACCTGTGCCCAGCAAGCCCAGGCACAGGCACTTGCTGTGACTCCTCATTACTGCTCAGAATTTTCCATTGCCCTCTGCAGCCCCCATGGTTATTATACTCTCATCGCCCGGGCAAGTGAGCTCAATCTTTGCTTTTCTGATTTTCTATTGTCTGTTTATTAGATGGGCCCTTTGTGAACTCAGCAGTTCACACTCTCCTGTGGTGCCAAGTGTAAAATTAATATTGACTAAAAAATCTGGGCACTTCTTTCTGGCCAGAAAAGAGACATTTCAAATTAATGGGAATGTTAGAGTGTTTCACACCCACTACCATCCTTCTGAACCCTCCAAATCTTGCTGCTCATTTCTAATTGTAGGCATTAACTCTTAATGGGCCCTGTGTGCTCCAGGTGAGTGGGTGGGTGCCTCCCTCAGCCAGCCCAGTGCCCACACCCAGGGCTCACTGGTCTCCTCAGAGGCAGCCAGCACAAGTGGTGGTGTGTCAAACAGCTGCCTTGTCCTGCTCACTCCTTCAGAGGCAGGCAAAGCCATGGCCTCCTCCTTTATGGAACATCCCAACAGCCTAATGGGTTTGGCTGCGGGCTCTGCTGGCACCCAGGGACACAGCCCAAGCCCTGCTGTCCACCTTGCTGCTGCTGAGCTCCCAGGCTGGGCTGGCACAGAGGTCTCGGAGCATGGAGATGGTTCTGTGTCCATGGCTTCAGTTCAGCTCTCTGGCTGAGAGGTGACTGCCACTGAGAGGTGACTGCCACTGACTGAGGGGACAATTACTGACAAATCTGATAAGCTATTTACCCCCACACAGCAGGAGCTACCTGGTTTACAGCTGAGACCACAAGCTTTTTTGCTAAACATCACCAAATAGCCCCTAAAGAGATGATAATAACTTCTGCTAGCTCAGACATTTCTGAGAGGAGAAATTCCCTATCAGCCAAGCACAGGCTATGACTCCTGATGGGGACACCCATGCCAAAAAGTCCAGTTCCCGTGTCTCTCTCCAGACATTGCCCTGTTTCCTTAGGGAAGTGCCAGGATTTTCTAACTGGCATATCCCCTCAGGCAGTTGTGGCCAAGTAATAGATTTGGGGTTTCTACCGGGACCCTAGGAGGTCAAAAAACACAGTCCAGGAAGGAGAAGAGGATTAGAGAGATGCTCAACATGCAGCTACAACTTCAGGCAAAAGGAATCTTGCTCTTGCATTCCTTGAACATCCTAACCCTTTATAGCCAAGAGCTCTTTGCCAGCCTCTTAAAACAATCATACAATGCAATTATACCAATGTAACACCATTGCCATTATTACCTCTGTGCACCTGCATGGCAAGTGTAAGAACAGACAGTTTGGACTTTATTAATTTCATCCCTTCAAGTTGTGTTGCCAACATGAATCATTTGAAAAACACTGAACAACAAACAAACAATTTATTTGTTCCTGTTTTCCTCACTTTCATTAACTGTCCCTACTCAAACCATGCCTGCTGCAGAAGACTCACAGCTCCTACTTTCAAATTGAAGATAATGCTGAATAAACTTTTGTTCTCCAGTGGAACCAAACTAATGACAGAGGTCTGATGTGAATCTCTTCTGGTTACCTTAGACACATTGTAGACTTCTGGCCCTGTAATAAATGAAGGAATGCTGGAATATTATTGCACATAGGAGAGAACCAAGGCACAGAGAGGTACTTGTCACATCACATGCCACTGGATGACCAGGAACTGAGCTCCCACCTCCAGCAATGACAGATAAAGAATTTCCTTTTTTTCAAACAGAAAGAACACATGGACTCTAATGCTTCACCTGTGCTCACTTAAAATAATTGGATCTGGACAGATTAAAGACAAATGGCAGTTGCTCAGATGAATATAGTGTACTATATGGAGCTATGAAAACTGCCAAAGTACTTGATTTTCAGATTATACCAGCCATAAAAAAATATGGATCACAGAACACTGTCAGGAGAGGACAGCAAATGCTTTCCAAATGAAGTGTCAGACCAGGCACTAACAAAACTGTGCACCTGCTAAGCAGGGCCATGTGCAGTGAACCCCCTGCCCAGCATGGCTGAGCTGCAGGTGTACAGCCACAGCTCCCACACAGCCAGCACAAGGCTCTGCAGCAGCACAGATCCACATGGGATTCTGTCCTTCCCTTCCTACAAAGGTGGAAAATTTCCAAGCATGCATTTGAGTTCAGCTTTCCTCACACCACAAATAACAGGCAAGACCAACAGTGACAGGTTTTGAAATCCTCATCCTCTGGCTCACAGAAGGATCTATTATAGTGAAGGCACAGAGTGATAAAAGCCTTCATGTCCCATGAAGAATTTCCCTTTACTAAACCAAAAATTAAAAACCTTGTCCTCGAAAAAGATAGCGGGTTCTTTTTTGTCTTGCAAGATCTTTATAAAAAAGGAAAAACCATGCACTCCAAGCTCTCCACCTCATTAAGATAAATCAACTTAAGAGGCATATTCTTCTCCTGTGTGGTCCTGTACAATCTACAAATCATATTGGCAAATAGGTGGCAGATCAGGTGAGGACAGGCTGGCAACAGCTACCCAGGGTGCAGCCCCTTGTGGGACAAGCAAATCAGCCCTGCTGCACACCTGACAAAAACCTTTCCTTGGTCTTTCATGTCTGTGCTTAAAATATAAGAAAACTGCAGCTTTGAGAAGAGAGGCCCAGCCCTCATGCTAGAAAAAACTATGAATGTCAGTCTTCACATTAAATGTGTGAGTAGTATCCAGAGAGCATCAACCAGAGCAGGAGTGGGAGCTCCTGAAACATGTTGTTTGTATTGAAATATACCTTACAATATAACAATTTTACTTCTTCAGACGAAACCAAAAGGTAAGGAACACAGTACCTGTGCTTGGTATGACTATCTCCACTTAACACCAACAGCTGAGACTTCACATTATTTCATTTGTTAACTGATATTTGCCTCAGTTTTTCACAAAATGGCCACAATGACCATTATTATTGTGCTGTTTGTCTAATAAAAACATAAAAGGCACATTCCACTTAGCAGTTGTTTATGACTGTGATGAAGACAAACTTCTTCAATAACCACTCAGCAATGATTAAGGCATGTTAGAGTTTAAAGCTCTAGATTACTATAACCTTTAAAACCAAATTGTTTTCCTTTGCATTGCTGCAGGGCAGTGTAAAGGAGGTTAATTGCATTTCCACTTCTAGTATGTTTTTAAATCATGCTTGGACTATTGTTCTGGAGTTTCTAAGGCTTCAGTTGAGTGAATGTCATCTGAACTGCAAAAACAGAAAAAAAACCCCAACCAAACTAACCAAGAAAATATAAGCATTTTCTGAAATTAAGTCTTAGGCAAGTGGGATATGTTTGACACTCAGCAATGATGCGGTACAGAGGGTTAAACATCCACTCAGCAAAGGACAGGCTATCTCAGCTGATCCAGAAAGGTATGCCAGATCATTCCACATCCAAATGGTCCAGGCCCCCAAAGTTTTTACCCTGGCAATCCTGCTTCCAGTTGTGATTGATTCTTCGGCAGCTCAGACATTTCTGCACTGCAGCACAGTGTTGACACCACTCACTGTGCAGCCACTCACACCTTCTCCCTGTGGATTCACCAACCATCCAAATTTTACAGGCAATTAAAAGCCATATTTTGCAATGGGGGCAGGGATGAGGAGAGGCAGAGCAAAGTGCTCCTCTGATTCCCTGTTGAGTTCTTGACACAGCAAGCTTGTGTCAGATACATTGAGCTCTGAGTGACACCTTACAAAGTTTTGTCTGTTAATCCAGAGGGCAGAAGTTAATCTGGATGCCACTGGCTGGAGGTAGATGACAGCATTTTTTGTTCTCTAAATGGGAGTGGTTGCTTCAAGCACCGTATTGGCAAGTCTGTTTCTCACCACAGCTTTAATAAAATGTATAGGAGTGCAGCACTCACTCTCAATTTGTGGGAAATAGTTTGAAAGCTATTCTCTACCTCCCAGGCTCACGTGTGATGTGGCTGGGATTTACAACTTCAGTTAACTTAACGTATGTTTTCCAATTTGCATCTATTTCCTGAAAGATTCAAGCCTAAGGAAAGTGGATGCTAATGTAGGAGCCTGTATTTGGATTGGTGAAGCAGATAATCCAAGATTAATTTCATCTGACAAAAGAAATCTATTATTACAGTGTCAAACTCCAGTGTGCAGCTAGTAGCTCTCAGCAAGTCTGGAAATGCAACTCAGCACCTGCATTCTTGCACACAGGTGCTACTGGAAAATGCCCAGGGCAATTGGAGTTATTCTGACAGGGGCAAAGTCCCTGGCCAGAACATCCTGTCTGATCACCTGGCTTCTGGATAGATGGAGCATTGAGCTGGTGTGGACACTGCAGCAGTAAGATTAAACTGGCCACTGATGGGCACAACAGTCCTTTAGAAAACCACGGAGCAGATCCAGCTCCTCACCACACACAGAGCTCCATTCAACAAATCACCCACTGCAGATGATTCAGGTCCATTGCACCTCTGCTGCCCAACATTCATCTCCCATTACCTCTTCAGAAAAGAAGCCTCGGTAATTTTAGCAATTGTAATATTAGCTGCTGCTCTGCCATTCAGAAATGGTTATGCTAGTGTGATCTCTGTTGTAGTGAAGATGTTTTCTTTCATCCAGGCCTATCTATGTGCTCATGCAAAGCCTAGAGCAATACTGCCATGGCCCTCAGTCCCCCACTCCTGCATTAGACACCAGCATTAACCCCAAAGCTTCTGTGAGAAACATGTCTCTGTCTGTGTTTCCTTCAGCTGGGGAGGGAGAGGAGGAGCTAAAAGAACTCCTGCACATGGACACACAAAGGCAAGATCCAAACAGCTGGTCACAACAATAACACATTATAAAGATTATTAATAATTTTTTTCCTGCATATTATGGGACTCCTCCATCTACCTGCCAGAACCAGGCTGTTGACACCACTTTGGGCAAGGCAGCAAGACAAGCGTTGCACTTTCTGGCTCTGTCCTGCCCAGCTGAGGTCAGTGGGAGCTCTGCAGCCACTTGCAGTGAAAGCAGAAATTTCAGCATTGTGAAAGTCAGTGTCTTCTACAGGCTTCCAATAAACCTCAGTGTTGTGTTGCTCCCAGCTCACAATCTCAGAGTGTTTTACCAACATTTACCACTTTACTCAATATTGTGTTTAGGACCAGCAGTTTGAAAAGAGATGGAACAGATGGAGGCTCTTTCCTAGCTCAGCTCACTGCAATCTGATCAGGATGGCCTGGCAAGGAACAAACCCTCCTTGGCTCATGGAGCCCTGGAGAAGGGTTCCCAGTACTGACAGAAGAGCCATTTGTGACCTGGCCATTGGGAACTGGACTGTCATCCAAACCCCATGGCAGCAGGGAAGACTGACTTTCAGTTACTGCAGTTGGTGACTGGTGAAAGCTGAACAAGTACTGAGGGAGGAAGGGTAGCACACTTCTACAAGTGAGCAGTTTTCAAGCCACCTTTGCCTACTGATAACACCAGAAAGGTCCTCTCCTGTTGAGATAAGCTCCTATGGATCACTGGAACAAGCCTATTACCTAAAGGACAGAACCTAGCAGAAAATACCCATGAACAAAAAATTAATAAATATCCAGCAGCAGGATTAATTCAATAAATCTAACCTATGAAACAGAAACTTTATAATTGGCTTTGAAACCCTGGTGACTGAGTGCAGACCATCTCAACCTCCTGGCATCACGCTGGAGATGTACCTGAGCACATGCACCCCTCCTTGAGCAAGAGAACTTAGGTAAGCCCAGAGAAACCTCACTATGAAGCCATAGGATCTCCCAGTCCAGGTGATCCATGGAAAAGCATTCATGCTATTTGCCACTGTCAGAGTCCATTTACCTCCAGCACCCTGATTCTTTTAAGCTCAAATATTTCCACCTTCAGGGTAATGCAAATGCAACATTGCAGGGAGAGCAGGGACAACACCACCTTTCCAACCTCTGCTATGCAGTTTACACACTGGAGCACAGGATTTATCCATACCCATCCTAGCATGAGTAATGCCAGACCTCAAGTAATCAATCCTTCAGACTGTGGCAGAATGAGCTGGTTCAATGACCTACTGGGGTAGCAACATCCCCTTGATGGTTACAGAAACAGAAAGTCCTGTCTGATCCATGCCCCAGAGCTGATCTGAAATCCCCATGGTTGCCTGAGAGAAGACAAAAGGATTACAGGCTCAAGCCATCTGTGTTGGGGTCCTCACTCCTCATATATGCCCCATGGTGCAGAGAAACATGTCATGAGATATGACACTGTCTTCCTCCTGTCAAGCTGAATCTGTCTCCTTGGAGGCAACAACTCACAGTGACATGTCACAACCACATGGAGATGCAAAACTACCAATATTGTAATGATCCATAAGTCTCAAAATAAATCTTCACTCTTTTTGCTGGAAGCAACAAAGATCAATGAAAAAAAAAAAAAAAAAAACCAAAAACCAAGGAGTCTCTCAGACTGTGGAGAAGGTAACAGCTCAGAAAATAAACCCTGGGAAGGTAGGAATACTGGGGAGAGGCTTTTAAAATGACCCACAACAGAAAAAAAAAAAAAAAAAGAAAAAATCACCAGGGTCTGACAGAGATCCTCATCTTTCCTGAGTTTAGCTTTTGTGTCATGTTAACTCAGCTCCTTGTCAAAACAAGTTCTGTTTTGCTGCTGTCAGCACAGTGGGCTTAACGTAGCTTAAGAAAAACATCTCACATTATTCTTCATACTTCATATATCATCTCCAACAAGCCAGAGAGCAGAAAACAAGCTGTTAATGTGCAGCTGATTATTGGTGATCATGTAAGCAGGCAGGCCCTGCGATGGAAGAACACTGCCAGACTTTGCCGAGCTCTGGTTTTAGCTCTGCACAGAGTAACAACACAGGGGGAGCCTTTGACTCAGGGAAGCACCCAGACTGTCAACCACAGAAACACAATGCAGCATTTTCAGCATTAACAACTGCACCAGAGAGCACCAGCCTGACAAGTCCCTTTCACATGGTACCCATTGTGAAAGAGTAACAAGGCTGTTGACCATACAAGACATTTTCACATGTAAAGACTACTGGCAACAACTTGAAAGAAAAGCTCAGAAGAGTTGAGATAGAATAGACACTGAGAAAAAGTACTGCTATTAAAAATGCCAAAGCAAAACCTGCCATTTGGTCTTTTCCTTTTTCAAACAGTTTGGCTGCTAATCTGTTAGAAGCAGCAAGTCACTCCATTCTTCAGAGTTATCTTACTTTGGCCAAATCCATTCCTCTGGATGGTATCTGTCTCTGCACATACAGTAATTTAATACAGTTTCTGGTTTCAGTCACAGAATGTTAACTAGTTACTTATTTTTGTTTAATTGCAGAAAATCAGAACATTCTCCTAACAGCATATTAATAAAAAATTGGGGGATACATCCCTGAAATAATGCAGGTCAATTTTCTAAAGCATCAGCTATTTAACTTAGCAGAATCCCAGAAGACATGAAGATGATTTCTGATACCAAAGTATTCCTGCCAGTGTTTCACTGTGCACTATTTTCTTTTGCATATCCACCCTGTGAAAATATCTCATAATCATTCTCCCCTGGTACTCAAGAGGGATCTTGTACTGCTCTCAGCAGTCAGCATTATAGTCTTCATACTCTCTGCTGAGATTTGATGGTTCATTTCCTCTGCCCAGACTAACTTCAGCTTGTCAATATTGCCCTGCAGTTCTGTAAAAAAAGTACATGCAAAATATACTTATTTGTACTTAGAGCAGATAGTTCATCTTGAAATTTCCTTACACAGCAAGCCAGTGGTGATAAAACAGGTTTAAAATACAGATTATTATTTGAACATGTCTTCCTTTTCAAAGCTTCCATGCTAAATTCTAGGACTTTGCTGACAACATGCCCAAAGTGGTCTCATTCTGCTTCTTTGTGAAGGACCTGAGCGTAGCAGCGATGCTTATTTCTCACCATTTTTCACCAGGCTGGGAGTTTAGCATGAAAAATTAAAAAATATAGGATGTGGGTGTGGCACAGAAGGGGAGTTCTGTGTTTTCAAGTCCAGTCTGTGCAACTGCTGGCATTCATGCCCTGTAATTTATCAGCAAAGTCCTAGGCAATTAGTTTTTTCTCTCCCCTGCTCCTATGGGAAAGATGCTTCACAACCTCACTCTGATGGTTGGAAGCATTTTTGTTCTTTGCAGCCTCCATTTGTTGAGGACTAGATTGTACATTCTTATACTCACATTTCCCTTCAGCTTAAATGAGGCAGCCCTTCCCCATCCTTCTCCTAGATGCATTAGTAGACAGCTTTCACAGACCTGTCAGACTTTTTTTTATTGCTAGCTACATTGAGTCAAATTTTTAGCATTCTCTTACCAGACTGGGTCTCTCTTAGCCAATCATCTCAGCTGTCCTCATTTCCCAAGCCAAATTCAGAATGTGAGATGGGGTAGTGGAACAGGGCTCAAACTTTAATCCTGTTGGATCCACCCTCTAGCTCCTCATTCCATCTCTATGCAGAAATTCAGAACCACCTGAGATTCAAGACAAAACCCCCTTTTTCCAGATGTTACAGATACCATCAAGAACAACTCTTCCCCTTTCTCACAGAAGAAAAAGTTCACATTAAGCTATACTGTACTGGTGTTCCAGTTACTGTGTGGTGACAAATAGCCAAGGAGGCAGGAATAGCCAAGCTGGCTTCACCACTGGCAAACAATGGGATGGGTCTCATTAAGACATACAAACTCTGAGCAGCCACCTCAGAACAGCATTGATCTGCCTGAACAGGCAGCACAGCACAGGCTGTTGTCAGGGTATCCTCATTAAACCCCTTGTCACTTCACCAGACAGAGGTGATGTGAGCTCCCTGTCCTTCACACATGTTTGCTTCACCTCTTCTTTCACCCAGGCATTCATCAGGCCACAGATTGGAGAAGCTATTTCTTGTAGGATTCAGCACATAAACCTCACCTTCCTGTTGCAGATTTTTTCAGCTTATGTCACATCACTGAGAAAATTTGGCGATGAAATTGTTAAATGCATCATAATAAACACTGTCAACCTATAAAACCCCACTGGGCAGCTGCTGTACACACTTATCTCCATGCAGCCAGGCTCTGCCATCTTGCTGGCTTAAAAGAAATGTTAATTTTCCTATGTAGAATATAGAGATGGATTCAATTTCTATTCCTGCCCCTTTCCTCTCACTCATTCTGTCACTGCTTTTCTCCCCCCTTTCCTTTGTAGCCACATGCCTATGACAAGAGCAGCATCCTGGCAGACCCCTGAGGCCAACCAGTCCAAAGCTTTCCTGAAGCCACAAAAAGTTTCACCAGCTTACACTGGAGTAAGGCATGGAGTCAGGACTCTTGCTGCTGGTTGTGGTACATCCCTTTCCCTTAAAACAAGCTGCCTCAGTGCTAAATCCTGACTCATGTGGAGCTGACCCAGCCTCACTGCTGCACTCCAGATTAGGAACAGAGAGGGATCCTGAGCAGCCAGAAGGACAGACACAAGTGGGCACCTCACTCTGGCAGCCCTGTGCTCTTCCAAGGCACTTTGCTGGCAGTAATACCAAGGAGTCAGTGCTCCATTTCTTGCCTACCAGCAAAGCTGTACCAGACAGCAACAGAGCAATGCTTGTGTCATCTTGCTGTAGCACAACATCCTGGCAATTCACAATGCTGCACCAAACAGCAAAGACGTTTTGCAATTAAGAGCTGGATGACAGGAAGCAGAAAGTTTGCACCTGCCACTGAGCCTTTCAGGCCAAACTGAAATAACCCACTTGGATTTAATCTCTTCTTCCTAAAGACAAAGCCACGACTCATATGTTTCCATTCTGTTGATGACAGACAGATGATCTTGTCAGAAAGCCAAAGTCTTAAGTACTAAATTCCTGATTCCTGTGCCTAATTCTGTCACACATTGTCTTAGTCAAGTCATCCCATTGCTGTTGCTCAGCTTCCCCCCCCAAGAGGAGGGGAGGGTTATACTTCACTGGGCTCTAATGAGCCCCAGTCGTGCACTCTGGCATCCATCACTCCTACCACAGAGTAACTTGGTTTTGTTTCTTAACACTGGAAGGAAGGTATTGTTACTTACACACCTGCACACAGAGTAACCCCATCTGAGTAGTTAATCGTACTGAAGGAGGCAGGGAAGAGCACAGGTACCATGAAAAGAAAACAGCAATGTTCTGGACATCTTCATCCAGATCATAAACACAGCATCATCTCTCCCAGGCTTCAACTCCCTTCTCTTTCCCTGTCTGAACTGGAGTCTACACCCAAAATTGTGCTGGTCTACATTTAGGGTCTTTTATTTTCACCCCAGTCTTTTCCTCCTCTCCTGGATGTCCCTGCAGAGCTGTTCCAAGCACATGTACTACACATTTTTTGCCTTTATTCAGGCTATACTGAACATAAATATCAAGCTGGTCATGACCAATGATCTGTACTTCTAAATGCAGCCTAAAAGGACAGTCTTAGCAAGGCCTGTGCTGCTAAACGGAGACTTGAGTTTTCATGCTAACTAGGGATGTATGGGTGCACCAATTAACAACCACTTAGAGATAAAGGAGGAAAGCAAGTGATGATAATAAGTGATCAGATGGAATTAACTGCCTTTCACTGAGCATCACCACCTCTTCAGGGAAATCAGACTAAAATTTAGAATTTCAGTTTAGTAAGGTGAAAGGGATTGTGCAGTATGCAAAAAGAATTGTATGTATGTATTCTACAGGGAATAAAGGGATGCTGTTTCTGCAAGGAGTGGGAAGAGGAGGGAAGTGGTATTTTTAAAAGCTTTAATGCATAGAAAAACAGGAGGGGTAATGGGGGTTCCTAGTGTCTCAAAGCCCTAAGAGTACCCATGCTCTTGTTCATCTCAGGCACTATAAAATACTCACATGCAGGGGAGTAATTTTGTCCCTGCTTTTATTATATTTTTAACTGCACCGGTACCAGCTCCCGCCCACCTGCAAACAGCTCCCTCCCCTCCCCTTGACAGGGACAGAGGTGACTGTCCCCTGCCACACTCTGCTACCAATAGAACCAAAGAGCTTTCAGTGCTGAGAATTTCAGCAACATCCTCCACGGCCTAAGAAACAGGAGCCCTGTGCAAGCCCAAGCCAATCCCTTGCTACAGCAGGTGTTTTTTGACAGATGTATGTGGAATAGCTCACTGCCTGCACTGGAGAAGGAATCTTGTTTATTTTATTTTCCTGCAAGCAAAACTGAGAGCTGCTAAACAAGCAAAAATAAGAACCACTTCTATTACAGACAATGCTGGTGTCCAGGAACTGGACAGTAGCAATCATCTGTGTCCAATGTTTCTTGATGAGTTCTTATCTGATCCAGTAGGACAATGGAGGCAAACTCTTCATTTTCCTATGTCAAACGTATTTTTAAAGCACAGTTTTGTGCTTCTGCCAGCTCAAATCTGTGTTTCTATCAATGCTGGCAGCAGTGCCAATTGCTCAGTATCACTGCTCTTGAGGGCTTTTTAGATCCTGACTGCTTTCAAATTACACTAGATATAAAATAATGCCCACCTGCACACTAAAAATTTATTGCCAAAGCTGTACCTCTCAGTGAACGGGGCTCTAAGAGGCAGTGGCCAGCAAGGCTGGTCTCCTCTTAGCCCTGCCACTGTCCCTGTGCCATCCTTCCCCCTCCTAGCTTCACCCAACACATCTATTTGAAGGGAGCTTGCATTTTGGTTGGACACACTCTATGCTTCCACACTGTAAGGAGAAATGGTTTTACTTCTGTCAACTGCTCTACAACGACTTGCTGCCACGCTACAGAAATTCCAACAATCCTGAAGTCATTTTCCTGCCTCTCGCAGACTTCAGTTCATTGCCTTAATGGGAAGGCAACACTGTTTGGGGTATCCACAACAGCAAATGATAGTGGGATGCATCTGAGTTCTGTAATACGCTTGTTATACCTTGTTTTCTCTTTCCAGGAGTGGGACAATCTAATGAGTTGTATTTCTAGTCCAGATTTGGAGTCTAGCTACATTTTGCAGAAAAAAGCCACTATGAGACCTGGGATTTCCACCACCAGCTGACCCTTTGTCCGCCAGGGAACACTTGCAGGACAAAGTCTCAGGAGAGTTTGTTGTTGCCATTTCTGATATAAAAGCAAACAGCCAGCAAGAACTTACTTCTGGTAGCTCCACCCAAATACAGGCGGAACTTCAGACCTTTCATTGCAGGCCACAAGACTGCCTAAGCTCTCCACAAGCTTTAGGATAGTGAAAACAAGGATGTCTGTGCCAGTTGTGAAGGGAGATGTAGAACAAAGGGCAAGTTAAATCACAGTTGTAACACAGAAAGCCCTGCAGAACTGTAATTCCACATGGTGGTCTCTGGACTTTGAGCGGTCTCTACACTTGACCCAGAAGGCAGTGGGTGACAGGATGAAACAAGCATTTGTTACAGGAAAAAAGATGCCCACTGTCACCACCATAACACTTTACCAATCAGCAACATCAGACAGAAATTAATGCCAGGAACTCCTGGCTGACATTCCTACTCTTGCTGCAGAAATCCACTGGTAAAGAACACAAATCCAAGGCACCCTCCTGGTACAGAGATGGCACTGGAATGGGCACAGGTTGTTCTGTGGATGGGAAGCCAACATGTCTCCATATCCACTTCCTGAGGTCTGATAGGTGCAGACAAACACCTGGACACATTTTCAAAGTCCTTTTAAAACGCAAGTGTTTGTGCAGCTGTGATCAAGTCACTTTAATTCAACCAGAGGAGAAGCATGGCATGGCCATGTGATTGCAAGCAGTGAAGTTTCCTTGGCTTGGCAAATTACTGTGTCCACTGGGCTGTGGCAGCACTCCCTTTTAATTCAATTCCAATTCAGAACAAGGCATTTTGGTTTAAATCACTGGGAAGGCAGTAGCTTTTCATTTGGGTGGTTTAAACAACGGCACTACTCTGCTCAGTGAGGATAACAGTGCCCAGTGCCCATGCCAGAGCTGAGCTCTGGTATCTTAGCCACATACAATTATACAGTCTTGGAGTATAAAATAATCTGTCTAGACCATAGAAAAGTACTACCCACATAGGAAGCTGGTTTTTTCTGCGTGCAGCACTGTTGCAAACACCTAGCCCTGAATTTGTTTCAAACCATTAAACTGCCATGGTTTATCTGAATGTTACCACAATTCCTCCTTGTCTAAGACCTGGGTGTAGAGAAGGGGCCTGTAATCCACTCAGTAGCAGAAAATGCTTCAGACAATCCAGCTGATCCTGTTGGATGTCCAAGTGTCAGCATCAGAGCCAAGCCATGGAGCTCTACAGGACATTGGGACTTTGGCTTGCTCTAGGCTGCTGCAAAAGCCACCAACTGGAACAGTCTTACCCACTTGAAAGCAAGAAAATCCTACATTTATCTCAGTGGTCAATGCAAGCGCTTGGGAGCACTGCCAAATAATATTTATCAGTCCAGCTGAAGGTTTTATAACTCAGCTGTGTAAGTTCACATCACAGAGAACACCCCGATACAGCAAGCAGCCAGTCTGGGAGTACTCAACCTGCTCTTACACTATTTCATTTTTATTAGTTAGTAGATACAAGTAAGAGTTTTGAAATGAGCTGACTTGTGAACAGATCTGCTCATGTGTACAACCCAGCAAGGAGAGGATCAGTCAATATTCCTGTAACCAAACTGGGGCAGCTTGCTAGTGCCTGGGTATCCAACGCCAGGAGGTTATGCTGGCCAAAGGGGGAGAGTATCAACACACTTAGAGGTCTGAAGAGGGAGAAAATGAAAAGTGAGGAGTTAAGTGTCTGCCTCACCTTCCCTTGTAAGCAGAGCCACACACACACTGCCAGCCTGACTGTGCTAGTTTTAAAAACATCATTGCAGATGAAAGAGGTATGGGGTGGCTCTACATGTCATCAAAGCAGCAGCTGAGCAGGAGAGCTGAAGGGCAGGATGGCTGTGGAGCCTTTATTTTGCCCTCTACAACACAAGTGGCTGCTGCCAAAGCAGGGACAGGATATACAGACCAGTGACTTCTGCTGGAAATAAGCATGTGGTGGGAAGGCCTTTCCCAGCAGCTCTTTAATTATTATCTCAATTTTTTATTTTTGTACTTCTTGCAGCTGATCTCTGTCACTTGGCTGAGTCTCATCAGCTGCCTCACTGCCCTTAGCTCAGCATTTTTCTTATACCACCAACTGCAGGAATTACCCTGCATCACTCTTCTTGGGACTGCAAAATGCAGTTTTATCTGCACTGCCAACTAATCTTGAACCAAACTGCCAAAAAAAGCTGTGTGTGCTGCCCAGACTCCTCAGTTCCAGGGAAGAAAGACAATTTGATTTAACTCAGCTCTCCCTCACCTCAAGCTAGTGCCCAATGAGAGCAACAGAACTCTAATTACACATGATGGCTGAGGGAGTTAAATAATACCAGCATGGTTGTAGCTGTGGCAGTCCCTGCTTCCTCATCTTGCTTATTAAAAGGTGCTAACATGACTGCAGCCTCTCCAGTGGCTCCAGATAGCTGAATCACTGCAGTTAGGACATGACTGAGCCAGAAGGGATGGAGTGGGAATGCCTTTATTCCCACATCCTACTAGTGTTATGTAGCTGGGAGTGAGCTACCTACACCCAGCTGTGCAGATATGGATCTACAGCCTCTTCAGCACCCTGGTAAACTCATTGAAAAGTTACAGAAAAATTACAATTACAGTTCAAAATTAGCAGTAATATACCAAGCACAGCAGTTGGCAGTTTTTTCTTCTACTAGAACTGTTTCCAGAACAGGCTGAAATGAACAACACACACGTAGGTCAGTGCTTGCCTAACAAGGCCAAGATCTCACCTGGGAACTTCAAGAGCTAAAGCGAAACCACCAACCCATTACCTTGGCTCTAGCCTATGCTATTGACCCTGCACCTTCCCTGACATCACTTCACAACTTAAAAAAAGTAATAAGGGGATTAAAAATATATCTCTGAACCTCTAAATCCCACAGGCCCAGTCCTTCCTTCTAGTCCTCCCAGAAATCCAAGCCACTTGCTTGGGAACATATCGCCAACAATGGCCACAGTGAGAAAGCAAAAGGCCCTGACCACAATATCAGCCTCACTTTATAACCCAGCACTGTCCCCTCAGGAACCAATTGCTGCAGCAGGGAGGCTGGAGGCAGCAGATAAGCCTTAGCTGGGTGATAGGGATCAGCTGCCCAGTTATCAAGGGAGTGCAAAAATCAAATAGATTTTGATTTAGTAGTTACAGCTTTTCATATATTCTGGGAAAAGAAAAGAGAAGGACCAAGGAGGGGGAAGGGGAGTTAGAAGTCTTTTTCCAGGGTGTTATGATGTCAGATCTTTTTAGCAATGAATTTCTAGGTTAAGCAGTTACTGAGACATGTGGCTGCAGAGAACTGCAGTCAGCGCAGGCGTTTGTAGGAGGAAACTGAAAGCAGTGGAAGAAAGGCAAAGGATTGCACATCTGAGGGCTGCAAACCTTGCCTGAAGGAAGCAAGACAGTAGAGCAGAGTCATTCCCAGCAGGCACAGAAACAAAGAACAGCAGCACTGCACCCTCAGAGAGCCACTTCCCAGTGGCACAATTCTGTCCCATCAGGGGTAGGAAGCTCACTGAGTCTTTCTCTCAGATGTGACTCAAGCTTTGGGCTGCAATGCCAACTCCAACATCCACTGCTCCATGCCACGTGTCCAGCTCCACAACTCTGTGATGGGGGCAGATCATCAGCAGTGGATTAGACCAACAAACATCAGCTGTGTTGCTGTTTTAAGTCCAAAGGAAAGCAGATGAAGGTAACACACTGGATTTCAGAACAGGCAATGAGCCAGGCAGAGCTCAGTAGACAAAGTAGCAGAAGCAAAGATGAACCTTTGATTACATGAAATTTGACCCAGTAAATAAAGCTTGGCATTCAGGTACAATTATGCTGTCACAGACATGGCTATGACAAGGGCTACATTTGTAAATCTCCACCTATTCACCAAATATTAGCACTTCTGGCATAAGCTTCTAGTCAGAAGCTTTGGAAGCTACAGCCATTTCAGAGAAATCTTTCACACAGCACATAAAAAGTATTCTTTAACACATAATTGCTTGCAATTAGGCTTACAACCAAAAACTACAGGAATTTAATTCAGAATTTTCCCTGACATCGTAGGATCAAGTGCATAGAGAAATCCAGACCTCTGGAGCCATTCTTGTGGCACCTTGAAAATACCAGCAGGGCACCATAACTTCTGCTCTCAGTCCCCAGAGCCTGCTCAGCACCTGGGAGCAGCATCCAGCCCCTCTGGGCAGTGCCAAGCACCAATGGCATAAGGACCTGACTGAACCCAGACAGGCCCAAACGGGAACACAGTGTTTCCACCACAATGCAAGTGAGACTCAGGGAGGGACCTGAGCCACTTTTCCTCCTCAGGGAGCTACACACTGCATTTGTGCTTCTGTAAGCTGCTTCCCAGCTCCATCTCCATCCCTGTTAATTACTGCCACAGCAGGAGAGTTTCTGGCATTTCAAAGAATGGCCCTTGTTATTAAGCAGGAAAACAGGCAGAAATAGCAGGCAGCTCTACACACATGGAAACTGTAAGAGATGCTCTCTTCTCCCTGCATGGCACAGTTCATTCCTTTCCCTTGGTTAAAGCAGAAGGAAAGGTGGTGGGGAGCTCCCAGCCTCCAGCCAGTCTGCTGGGAGAGGCTGATGGTGCCAGGATGTACTGGCAGCAGTAAATCCCAGCCCCACAGTGTCCAGCATCTTAACTCTGACATTCCTGGCAGGGAACTGTGCAGGACCACCGACTGCAAGAAGTTTGGATAGAGCCCTGCCCACCTTCTTACAAGAGGGCCTGCCACAGGGCAGAAGGGCTCAGTCTGGTAAGAGCCCCACATTACTGTAGTTATTCTGCATCTAGCTGCTTCTGTGGGCACCTCTAGATCAATTTCAGATATCTGCTATGGAAACAAACTTTAACTCTGGTGTTGGCTGGGATCTTACATAAATTTGGCTTTTGAAATAATTGGCCCACCCTCAATCAGCTGAATGAGACCATCACACCCTTCTGCAGATAAATCTGCTCTTTTCAGTTAGGACCTGCTTCCTGGCAACCTTGCTGGACTCAGATTTAAAGCACTTCCTATTGAACAAAATGGGTTATTTAAATGGGGGAAAGATGTAAAAAGCACAGCTCGCTCTCTCCAGCTGATTGTCTTTGGAAACAGGACTGGAGGCTGCTGTCCCAGAAGACTGAGCTGCCCTTATCTCAGGCACTCTGTTAAAAGACTTGGAATCACTTATTAATTTAGTGAAAGCCCCTTAATTTTGATCTTTTGTCTGCATTAATTGATTTGCTATCAATAACCTGCATTGATTAGACCTCCAGACCTGGCAGCTGCTGAAGATGAAGAGACAGAGACTCTCTTTCAGAGCAGGAGTTCAAAGCCTGAAATGATTAAAAAAAGACAGCACCAAAACGGCTGATAACAAAAAGGTGTCATTCTTTTTCCATTCAAGTATGAAACTCTGTGCAGTTAACCCTTCTGTACCTAAAAACGCTCTCAGGCCTAAGGTATTTGTATAACCTAGAGCTAGCTATTAGATTTACTTCATTTTGCCATTTTAATTAAAATATTATGGATGCTCTTAAACACCTGACAGAATGAGAACCAAGGGAAAATTTTATCTGCTTCAGCCACAAAGAGAGCTCAGGGAAAGCAACCTGACCCAGAGATTGGCTCAGGTGGTGCTCTCGGATCCCTTCCAGCAGACAGCATTGTAAAGAGTGGTTCACAAAGTCAAATTTAATTTGCAGCAGATCCAAACCAAATGCAACAGTGAAATTTAACAGTCATCAGTTAAAATTTTGACAATAAAGTTTTGAAAACTGAGAACAGCTTGCTAGTCTAAGACGCCAGGAAACCATTAACAAACCAGCTCCCCGTCAGAGACTGTGCTGGAACACAGCCTGGGCTGCTTCCATCTCAGTATCCCCCCTGCATGAGCTACAGCAGGGGCAGAGGTCTGGATGTTTACATACATTGTTCCTCCACCAAGAAAACCAAAGGGACTGGCTAAGGAGAGCTCTTAGACCACCTAAGAGAGGCTGTTTTGGGACAGACACTAGGCACACGGTGGGAACACCTGAGCTACCCTGTGTGCATCTAGAGGGGGAAAAAAAATTACAGCCAGTGCACACATCCAAGGATCCATGGTCTCAGGTGTCTGTCTGCTTCAGATTCCAAATCTCCAGTAATAGCTTGCTGAACAGCACAAGACCAGCTATTCACTTTATCCCAGCATTGGAATAAATCCAGGTGGCCAGTGTCTACCAAAGACACTTAACTGTTGCCTGAGACATCCAACTACCTTAAGAGCAAGGCAGTGTACTAAGTTCTTTTTTCATCCAAGCTGTGTCAAGACTTCTGGCCACCCCCCAGCTGTGACAGTACAAACCTTAACAGCACACCTTCTTACACCTGCAGATTTCCCTGTCAGCACGCATTTCACTAGAAAAAAATAATGTAATTGCTCTTACAGCTTGTTTGGTGGCAGCACAGAGCATGGATCAGGTACAGCACAAAGTAAGTGACAGTTCCTGCCCTGCAGAACAAGCTTATCAGCTGCTGGTCCCGATGAACCTGGCTGGACCACTCCCCTAGCATCCTACCCAAATGTAGCAGAATTCTAACTCATGGCTCAAACACATGCTGTGTGACAGCTTACACAGCAGCATAGCCAGTTCACATCACAGCACTTCTGCACTGGGAAACTGACACAAACACAGATTGTACTGAGCTTCTGCATTTCTACTCTGACAGCAGCACACAGACACCAGGACTCGAAACCCCTTCCTGTGCATCTCTGCCAACTCTTCCTTATGTGTATGTTTTTAATATTCCTCCTCTTTAATACCCCTCCTCTTTTTATCTCCCTCCCCTCCCTGCACACATTACACGTGGGTGTTAAATGCTCCTGCAGCTGCAGACACACTACACAAGCTGCTGTCTGGCCCTCCTCAGGGATCTCATGTTTACTGTGATATATCCTGCACATGTCCAGAAATCCCAGAAAACTGGACCACACTCCTAAGTTCTAGCTATACTAAATTTTGGGAGAACAAGGAATGTGTTGGCAGCCATGCTCTGGTCTCACACTATAAGTAAGAGTGAGTTCCTGAGCCCTCAAGCTCACAAACAGCTCTGGATACGCCCAATCATTGCCACACCTGTGTCTGCTGAGAAGGAACCATCTTACACATCACAGGAGAAACAGCCCACTGAAATTAAAGAGCCTGTATTTTCTAAAAGTCCTTTCCTCTTGTATGGAAAGGCTATGTTCCTTTGTCCTCCACAGATTAAATATGAATAATGATTGGGACAGTTGAGCACTGGAATAGATTGCCTTGGGAAGCTATAGAGTCTCCATCATCTGAATTTTTTTGAATGGTCTAAACAGCCATCTGTCAAAAATGGTCTAAGTACTAAAACCCCTGCCTTGGGAAACAGAGGGAAAGGAAGAAATGACCTCATAAGCTTTATTCTCTGTTTCTGTAATTTAAATAGAACTTCTGGAGACTACAGAAATTCTACTTGCCCTCTGAGCTGGGCACAGCACACCTTCTCTAAAGCCTTGTGTTTCATACTCATGTGTTAGAAAATCTCTGTTCTGCAGTAAGAGTGGCCTGCCCCATGCAATGGTCCAAGTGGTCCCTCCACATTAGTTTCCTACATTTGTAAAATGCGGAGGGATGAAAAGCACAATACTGCAAATATCTCAAAATCTCTGTATTTTAGAAAGGAACTTTTATTCCCACTTTTAACACATGACTAGTAGATCAAAGTAACTGAAGGCTTTATCTGGTATCTCCCAGATACTAACACTGGGTGTACATACATCACGCTGATGTGCACAGAGAGGGATGATGAGAACCGAGGGAGTCAAGTTTTTTTCCCACCCACAAAGAACAAAAATAGGCTTTTATTCCAAATGACTTATTTTAAGCTAAAAATGAGAAAGAACAAAAGCAAAGGCTCCAGGAAGTGGAGTCTGCACCCGCATCTTATTTTAAGATGCAGCTTTGACTCTTTAGAAATTTAAAGCTGCATTGCACACAAAGAAGAATCAGCTCAGTGGTGTTATATAGTTCACTATTTCCAAATATCAATCTAGGATCTTAGAAGCAATAAAGATTCAATAACACTCTGCAGTCTCCAGCTCTGAAAATGCAAAGATAAAAACTGTAACAATTAAGGACAGATACAGATATGCAATATACATTGCACAGATGTTTTATTTCCCTGCAATTATATATATGTCCTCCAAAATAAAACCCAACCTTCATTAACTCCACATTACAGTGTTGTTGTATATTCCTCATGAAAAAGAAATCAGTAAAAATGAAAGAAAGTACTCATCAAGATAGCATCAGCATCCAGACTAATCACATACACATTCCACCAAATTAATTTCCGACATGTTCAGATGCTGGCCCTCCATGAGTAATTATTACACAAATATTTCCAATTTGCCTCTTCAGCTTCAGAAGATGTATCTGAAATAAATCTTTTTGTGCAAAATTGGCAGCATAGTTTTACACACCTACTGAAACACAGCACACGTACATCCTTTGGAGATACACACAATCATTTATGGAGACGCCACACAACCACGTGCAAACTTATTAGGAAACAGAATTTCAGCATCAGTTAATGAGAAAAATCCCTGCTGAGGGCAGAGGCTCTGATGCAGATTGTTAATTCTGACCTCAGCACCTCAGGACTGCTGGCTGAGGCCCACGGGCAGAGCAGGGCCAGAACAGCTGGACACGAGCAGCGTGCACGGAGCCACTGGGATACACGGACACGGATATTCCCCTCTCAAACACAGGAACACAGCCAGCACTGCCAACTGCTGGCAGACACCAGTGACTGTGCCCACAGCAGGCAAATGGAGCCATGCAACATTCCCATTTTCTGATGTGCAAAAGCAAAAAGCGTTCACTTTCATCTTCGATCAATTTACTTATTGATTGGCTCACTCAGCGGATATCGCAGAAATTCTCTCAGCTACCGAGGAAAAAAAATGCCAAATTGCCTCGTTTCTTCAAGTTTTTCCTAATCCAAGGGAAATAATTTCGTTTGATAACAGCTGGTTCCCCTTTCCTGGTATTCCACCCATTGCTTGGAGAATTTCTCACTCCAGAAACAGCCTAACCCTTCAAAGCATTCAGCTTAAATAGTGGTTTAGCTGCAGACTCCCAGGCAGAGCAGTAACACAGATTGCTTATTCTTCCTCTCCAGTGGGTGTTTAAGACAGCCCACAAAGATATTTAGGTACCTCAGTTTACCTTGAGCTCCATGAAGAAGGTAGTCAGCTAAACAGTGCACAGCTCTGAGCTTGCACCTAAAAAATAAAAGCATCTTTTTCCAATTTTGGCAAGTGACTGGAAAACAAGTCTTCAAGTTCTGATGAATAATCTGCTTTGAGTTAAAACCCACTGCTGAACTGCAGCTTCCCTCTTGCTTTAATATGAAGGGATAGACCAGCAGAGACTACATTTCAGCACACAAATTAGGTGGGGCAAGCTGTAGGTAGCAGGTGATATATTGCTATTGCATCACCTTTTGTTTGATTAGTGATTAGGAAGTAATTGCCTCTCTGTCCAAGAGATGAAATCTGGCAGAGTCCTTCTGAAACAAACATGGCGTTAAATATTCCTCTATAAGCTGTAAAATACTTCAGTCTCCAAGCACTGTAGTCCTAATAATCTTTGAATATAGTTTGATACAATCCCTGTGTACAGCTCATTAGGCACTGAATTCTTTGAAATAAGAAACCCTTTCCTGTCATCCACGCACAGATCTAACACAGATGCCCCCACTAAGCAGATGCAAAATGCCATTGCAGTAAGAGGTGATAATAAAGGAATTTGATTGGGTTAATGGAGTCACATATGGTGATGGTGTGGTCCTTGAGAACATTCCCCCTCAGCTTCAGCTTCCTCTCATATTAATCCTCTCCAGGGATTGAAGGAATAGAAGCACGGACAGGGAAAAAATCAGATTTATTGGCAGAGCTGACATTTTTGGATGAAAATACTATTAATCACAGTCACTGAGGCAAGATCAATAAAAAATTCATAACACATCTTGTAACGTGTACATATTCCAAGAAACACTGACAACCATACCAGCACCATGATACTAAAATAAACCCAATGCTTTTTCTCCCCTGAGTTTTTACTTTTGTCTCTTGATCCTGTGTAGCAGAGCTCACAGTGAGGATGCTGCTGAGTGTGCCCTGTGACTGTGAGCACTGATGCCCTTCACCAGCTCCAGCGGGTGCTGTGCTATACACACAGAGTTTGGGACGTGGAAGGTGTGACAGGACCAGCAAAGAATGAAAAAAAAAACCCTGGTACTTTGCTGTGATCAGTGCTCAGACTTGAGGGAAGGGGGTGGATGAAGTGAGAAGACTACAGATTGTACAGTACTATACATTTCCATATTTGCTTCATTTCTTGACCGCTCTGCAATTAACTCATGTTCCTGAGAGCTGTAGGTCTTGCACGCAGAATAAGAAAACTATCTTTTCACTTGGATGCTCATGCCTTTTCTTCTTGTTGGTCCTTCACATGTAGGCCCATCTGTAATGGGGCAAGAACAGTTTCCTTTGCTTGTCAAGAATGGCAGTGTTTCTTGCATAAAATCCCATCCCACTGGAGCATGAGAGAGGATATTGCTCATGACAGTGGCCTCCAGACTTTTAACTACAGAGCCTGAGCAAAAATCAACCCTATTAAAACACAGCTCATCTGCTGTCCCCAAAAGTCTGCTCTCTCCCCTAGATCAAACTCCCTACTGGTCAGAATAATACGTTTCTGCACATGTTTATTTTTAGGGTACAGCTAAGCACTGATACCAATCCTACAGAGCACCCACAGCACTAGCTCTTAATTACAGTAAATTCATTCGGGAGGAAAGGAGCCTGAGAAAACAACCCAGGCAAATTCCTAAAATGGCTCTGCCAAATCTCACCTATTTTATGTAGGATATAACCACACCTGACCCTTTCACTAAAGCTCCAGTGTCTGGATTACATAATTAAACAGTAATTTAATTTTAAATAAAATGGCGAGAATAACTACATTGAAAAGGACATAATGAAAAACCTGAGACTGCTCAGTAAGTATGTCACTTACTCCCTTTGTAAGAAACTAAAGAAACTGCATGATTTCTCTAAGTGTGTACGTTAGCAAATATCACAGAGTTTAAGTCAGCACCTTGATTTCAGGAGACCTGTCTTATGATGTTTTGAAGCAGACACCTGCTCCAGATTAATATTGCTATGAAGCTCTCAATAAATTGTCTTCTGTTCTCAGGGCTCATTGCTGCCTGAAGCACAGCTTACCCTCTCCTGAGAGAATAGTCCAAAGTGAAGCAAAGAAAACTTGTTTTCAGATAAATCAAATTTTCAGGGCACAGAAACACCCAACAGTCACCCCCAGAGACGAAGGTTCAAGGTGGCTCTGGAATAAATGGCTTTCCTGCGCCTCTAAAAAGCTAAAAATGGACATGCTTATTATTTACATCCAAACTGGCTGGCATGCCTAATATTTTAGGAAACAGATTTTGCAGCTGTAATACAACTTGAGGAACACCCTATATTTCACTGATATGAGGTACTGTAACAGCTGAGCAATATACCTTTTTCTATACATCACATTCAAAGCTGGGAAATACTTTTTTGTTGTTTGCTGCAAACATGCTTTTTCTTATCTATAAAAATAGACATAATAATGATGTTTTATACAGCTCTGGAATCTCACAGCCCTTTCAGGGAGCACAGCATCTGAGTCGTGGAGCTGAAACAGTACCAGCACCTCCACAAATCAACCAGGAGTAGAAGATAAAACACTTGTGGGGGAGCCAAGACTACAACTTAGAGCTTTTTCCTGCTGGGGTGCCCAACACTGTGAAACACTTATTTTCTATAATTACAGAGGTGCTAGCTATCACAAGTTTAGAAGCTTAGCGATATGAGGCAAATAGGATACAACTGTGGAGAACATTCTGAACTGATAAAGAACGTTATAAATGTGGCAAGCACTGTGGTTTTATGGACAGCTTTTTAACTTCAGCCAGGGTATGGGGCAGATATTTTGCCAAAACAACACTTTTAACATTAACTAGAGCCCTCAACCCCCATGACACAGGTTAAAACACTCCTCTCTTAGCAAACATGCATCTCTCAAGAGAGGAAACCACAGGCTGCGGGACCCTTAGAGCTTCCATTCTACCTCCATTCTTTTGCTCTATAGTACTCCTGCTGCGTGTCAGACACACACAAAAACAGGGAAACAAAGCACCAACTCTTTCAGGGCAAGTAGAAGAAGGGCATTAAAGTAGCTGCAGTTGCTTACCAGCACAGGAGAGGGACGCAGCGAGCGGGATCCGGCCGGAGGGGCGGCAATTGGCACATTTGAAGGCCCAGCACGGGGCAGGTGGGCCGGGCCGGGCCGGGCCGGGGGCGCGTCCTGCCCGGGGCGGCCGGGGCCAGGCCCCGAGGGGAGGCAGGAGGGGAAGGGAGCCTGTGTGCCCGAGCAGCGCCTCGCACTGCGGCAGCGCACCGCGGGTCTCAGAGCTTGCCCTCGGCACAGGACCTTCCCCTCGGCACAGGACCTTCCCTGGGTGGTGTTCGGCCATTCCAGTAATCGCCTGGATCCACGGTCACTCTGATGCATGGGGTGCAGCAGCAGGATGGCTCCATGACGAGATGGCTGCTTCTAAGAATTAAATGACACCGCAAAGAAGTGCACTACAGGTGGATACTATTAATAGTTGAATCACATACACCTCCTTTAGATAGTAAACCAGAGTCCCAGGCTGCCTGGGCCAGAAGGGGAATCACCTGTAGGCAGTATTAGCAGAAAGGCCCTTTCTGACACACGGTGTCACAGCCTCTCCATTACACATGGATTGCTTTTCTATGCAGTCACTGGATCTGTCTGAGTCTAAAGGCACCAAGTGTTTAAACCAGTTAGCAGTGGAACCTGCCAGGAAGACAAAAGTGAAAAACTATTGCTTGCTCAGCAATTTGGCCCAGACTCAGCCAGCAGCTGGCAAGCCAGAAGTGTATGGCTCATCCCATGAGAGTGTTCTGGTCTGTGGGTTATGCTGCCTTAGCCGATACCGTATGCTCCCTAAAAGGCAAATCCCTACATCCAAGTCATTCTCATTTTGCTTATCTGCAGAGATTGGTGCTTGCAGTAACAATAGTGGGACGCTGAGTTTGTGTTCTAAGCTGTAAATAGAATACCTGGCTGCACTAGCTCTTTACCCATTACAGAAAAATTGCTTCAGTGCATGAGGTGCTCTTGCTGTTTCACATTCCTAGGCAAGAAAACTGATGAGCAACTTGAAAGCAGATGGGCAGCTGGAATGGTTAGAAGATAGAACAGCAAGTGAGAAAGCAAGCAAGCATGACAAATGTCTGTGCCTTTGGAGCGGGCAATCAAAGGGAAATCCAACAGGAGCTTCTCCTGACATTACACAGGCAGCATCTCCCTGACATGTTCCACAGCAAGCATGTGCAAACAAGGATTTTCTAGTTGGTGACAAGTGTTGTGACATCTCTTGTCACCTGAGGATGTGGAGTTACCTTCACTAACATGGTAACCTTCTGCCACTGGCCTCCGTTCCCCCTCAGCAGTCTCAGGAGAGCCGGCACTAACACCAGAGCTGATGTGGGAGAAATTCTTAATTTCTCCAAAATTTCTTGGGGACATTTGTAAAGACCATATAGCACCCGTACATTCCCTTTAGCTGGGGGACATTTCTGACTCAGAGAGAGAGAGAGAGTTGTCTGCAGTATCCCTGCAGCTATATTTCACTGTTCACCTCCACACCTCATTTCACCACCATGGCTACACTGCTGTGTGTGCAGGGCTTTTCTGTGAGCGTGGAAAGGTCATTTCACTGGCTGATCCTCAGCAGAGTGCCCTGGGCAAATGTGAACCTCTGACAGTTCTCAATCTTCATTAGACATTCTTCTGCCTTAGCAGATGAACCCTTCATGATATCTGATGTGTTTCTCCTTATCACACCTCTCTGAGATGGGCAACTCTAACCTTCTTCTTAGGACTTGGAGGTTAGGGCACAGAGACTAAAGGCACATTTTAAAGGTCCTTAGGAAACTTACGAATGCAGAGTTGGCTGATACACTTTTCAAACCATGAAATGCATAACTGCAATTCAAATTGCTGAATTGAAAAGCCCTGGGGAGTCTATTTCCTTTTGATTGATATCAATGGGAATTAGATATGTTTGTTTCTGAAAATCATCATCTTTAAGAATCTAAAAGCTTCAATTTCAGCACCTTTTCTACCACATAGCAAGAAATGGAGTCAGAGTTTTCCAAGCATGAGGCTACTGCTCTGGACACAGGTCTCCTTCTTANTTTTTTTTTTTTAATTAAACACAAGTCACCAGCCAGCTTGCAAAGGAGGAGTGTGTTATTAGACAAATTCAAGAACAGATCTACAAGTGGCTACTGAAAACAGGGCAGGGATGAGTCCATTAGCATCACTGAATCATCCAGCATTTCTGAACATGGAGGGAAAGAGCAGAAAGTGCCACAGCTCCCAGGCTCCCCCTGAAGAGCACATGCTTTTGCTGTGGGGGAGACAGAACACTTGACCAGATGGCCCAGTGCTCTGCTCCAGGAAGCAATTCCTCATACTCTCATGTTCTTATGTCTCAAGCAGTCTCTGCTGTGGCAATATGAATGCACCAATAGCCTGCTCTAAGCACCAGCTTCTACCACCCTGAAGTCACTCTTTCTGCTGTAATTCTCCCAGCTGGACAGGAACACATGGACCTTGAATGATCTACTTGGCATTTTGCTATGTAGACTGCTTTTTGTCCTGATCCCATACATTTTTAAATTAGAGTCTGAGCTGGTTATCTTCTTTGGAGCTGTTTCATTGCCACAGTTCCAAACCTGTGAATATGCTCTGCTTTTCTCTTTCTTCTTCAGACTCTTTTACATTTCATTTTTTCCTTCACAGCACTGTTAT
Organism: Urocynchramus pylzowi; assembly: GCA_013397555.1. NCBI lineage: Eukaryota > Metazoa > Chordata > Aves > Passeriformes > Fringillidae > Urocynchramus > Urocynchramus pylzowi. Next base: position 343,931 of record VZRH01000653.1, on the reverse strand, counting down.
TGTGGCAGTGGCTGGCATGATTATTGCTACTTATTCCCAATCCCCCAATGGCAGAGTAATACCTCTTTAATTGGGTATTTTTCCATCCCGACACTAATCTCCTAACAAATGCCGATGCCGTGTTAGATGCTGTGTGGGGATCTCTCATCACTATCTCTTGAAGCAGGCAGTTGTGTGTGGAATGAATGCACAGTCACTCAGCATGGATGGATTTGTCTGAGTCCCTGTCAGCTCCCTGGTTTTGTCACTGAAATCTTGCATTGGGGATCCGGATTTCTATTGCTTTAACTTTTTGAGGCAGATTTATCTCAACCCCTGTCAGATCAATGGGTTTTGTCACAGAAATCTATGTGACTTTGTTCCCTGTGGAGATCTGGCTAGTCAAGTTTGTGGAGGCTGATTTGGGAAGCTGAACCCGAGGCCTTGTTTGACTATGTTGGGGATGGGTGGGGGGAAAACAATAAGAACTGAAAAGAGCAGAGGCCAAACAACCAGAAAAACTTAAATAAAAACTGCAGTAGCAACCTACATGCAAAGCCCAAGACAATACACGCCCCAGGAGAGCATATTCAGTCTCACATCCATGCATACATGGGCTCTCTATGCGCTGGCATCATCAGGAGCTGCTTGCTCTGCCCATGGACTGCAGCCCTGGGACAGTGGCTGGGATCTGACAGGGCTGTAGGTCTGAGGCAGATCAGCCTTTCAAGCCAGTCCTCCCTGGTTGCTCAAAACCCCCTGGAGCTGTGGAGACAGGAAGTTCATAGGAAGCACTTCTCCTTTAATGCCTCCACAGTATATTAGGAAACACTGTGCTATCAGAGATGATCCTTCTCGAGGGATACAAGCCCAATTTTCTTTTTGCCTGTAGCCATCAGACTGCATGATTGTCTGACACTGCAACAACACAGTCTTCCAGATAAAGAAGCTTGACTGAACTGCTACATGTCCATCTTGTCTCCTTAGCTGATTCAAAAATTTCCAGGAACAGCTTCAGCAAATGGAAGTTTCCTGATGAAAAGTACATTGTTCAAATATTCTTTTTGTTGGACTGAGGGATAACATTATTTCCTTTGCTTATTACTACTTGAAATTTTTCAATAATGATTATCACAGTTGAATTTGACCATGATCAAGGTCTGAGTGAACTTTTGGTACAAAATGGTAGTGGGTAACAATAATAGCAATAACAGTAATAGCAAAGCAGGTAACATACATTAAAGGAAGAGCCTGGTGTTGACTGATAAAGACTCAGACTTGTCTGGAACAGCCAACTCAACCTGAAAGCTCAACACAGCAGGGGTGGATTCCCTGTTGGTGAAACTGCCTCAATTTTGTATTTGAAGCAGAACATTTCAAAAAGAAAGGGTACCCCAGGAAAGAGGAGATTTGGGGAAGGTAGCCATTAGCATCTCAGTATTAATGAGAAACTGCAAATTTTTGGCCATGGGTCACCTCATTGTTCTCTTTGCAATATTCCAGTCATAGGCTTTCTTTAGAGCAGATGCTCATTTCTATGCCTGCTTTGTGATATTTCCTTTCTTTCTTTTTAATGGAACTCTCCTTTTGTTGTATGCTTTTCTATTTCAACTTTACCTCTGGAAATTCTCCATTCCCATTTTTTACCTTCTGATCCTTCTTCATCCCTGCTTCTTTTCCTGCCTCATGTAAACATTCATGCTTCTGTTTTACTTCTTCCTCTATCTATTCTCTTTTAACTGGTGCCCCTCTTTAGTTTTTTTCCCTTTGCCATCCTTTCATGTCCCTCTGTCCCTTCTGCTGCTAAGGAAGCTCTAGTCCTTAGATATTGAAATGGCATGTGTAGTTCCTGCCTGTGATTCTGTGCTAGATACCTCTGTGTGCCTGTGCAGACCCAGTGCAAGCCTGGCTAAATACAGGAAAGCTGGAAGTAAAGCTGAGTGAAAGGTTGCTTACTTGTGCCTGTGATTTGTGGTTGTTTAATAATGGCCTCCTGATTAACACAGACCTCAATTCCAGAAATGCCACAGTGATAGATACTCAATATTTACCTTAATGGAGACACACAATTCCCTTAACATTTAAAGCCAGTGCTAGCAGTACAACTGTTATCCTGGAAGTTGTTCGCACCGCTGCCTGCGTGCATATCACCTGGTAAAACACAATTTTAATTCTGCAGGGGTCCCCAAGGACTAACAAGGTGTTAAATGATCGCTATTACATGAAGCTGTCACCATGCCTGCAGTTCTGTCAAACCACAAGAATGATGTTGTAGCTTTCCTGTTTCACTTCAGAACAATGCAAAAAAGCATGGCTTCAATAACACTGCTGAAACTGTCCCCTCAGAGGTCATCTTGTCTGCTACAGCAACTGCTTTTCACAGAGGTTCTCATATTTTATCTGGTTATAGTTAGTTAACAAGAAAGAATTACAAGGCTTGACTAGACAAATAGTGATGAGATATCTGTAGACATCTGATTGCTTTAGTCCATCTCTTTTGGTACATCCGAATGTACAGCAGGGTCACTTCAACAAGGAGCTTTAAAGTACTTGCTATTGCTGCTTTTAGACTCGTTCTAGAAGCACAGAAGATTAGTTTAGTCAGATCACCTCTCTGTGGTCTCCTTCTGCAGGAAATATGTCCCAAGCAAGTAGAAAGGAAGCAGATCAGTCATTAGTAAGACAAGAACAAAGGCTGCCTGTTCTATCCCAAGCAAATTTTCTGTCCTGCCTTCACCATAGGTATAAACCAGGCTGATGAGCTCAATCTGCCACCCTGACTCAATAAACCAATCTGAGAATTGCTGTTACACACTCTGCTGGGGTTATAACAATGTTTTAGCAAAGATCCAGGTCTAGGAATGAGGAGGTGCAGAAGTGCATTCACAAAGATAAATACGTACCTGGATTGCTGCAGCATTAACTGAGAGTGCCTGTGAGAGCACACCTCAGGTGCTGTCACATGTCAGAGCTGAGAAGGCAACATTTGAAAACTGGTTTGGAAGGGACTTTAGCACAGAGTGTGGGAGGCCACATTTGGAAAAAAAAATCCAAACAAAAAACTAGACTAAGTTACACCAGCACTGCTGTGGGAGGAAGACTTGCACAATGCCTTGACTGCAGCCATGGCTGCTTTTCCTCACATTCGTGGGCTCTAATTCTACATAAAATAAAAAAGGAGGAGTGAGAGACAACACTGCATCATCTTGACATTCCTTTCTAAGTATATAAAAGATGAGCTGTAAGTTCCTCAGTGGCTTGCTACCATATAAGCCAGCAACAGCAAATTGCCATCTCTAGAGCCATGCAGGACAATGACAGACTGGGAAAGCAAGCCTAATTCTGCCAATTGCAGTGTCCAGCCATGTTTTCCAATAGTTGGCTAATTAGTAGAAATACAGATTTGCAAGACAGCAAAGATGATTAGAGAGCTCTGTAAAAACCTCAAGGCTGCCTATGAGACAAATCTCAGAGGACTGTGATACAAAGTCTTTGCATGTGTGCCCCTGATTTTAAGCTGACAGAAATGAGTGTTGGACTGAAGGCCTGATGGGCATTTATTACCTGAAACTAGCTGGTGTTCTCTGCCTTTCTTTTACTGGATAGCCACCTACACCACTAAAGAAACAGGCTGTCAGTTCATACTTCCGAATTTGTGGACATTCAGCCTGGAGCTGTAGACTGACCATGAGGGCTGAGGTATCTTAGCAGCCTCCATAGAGATCCAGTGGCTCAGGACTGAGGCAAACTGGCAGTGTGTGGGGAGAAGGAACTTAGAGCTTTTGCTGTAACTGTGCAAATGAAATACTCATTCCTGTGTCTATCATATAAATTTATTCTTTCATTTCTATACTTGACACACACTAAAATTCTATAAAACTTAGACTCTGGAACATTCTCACTAAATACCCAGGGGCACTGGTTAGTAAAAGGTTACTGGGGGAGCAGAAGCATCAGGGTATAGACTAAAGAACAACTTCAGCAACCATGGAAAATCAGGTGGATTTACTGGTTGGGCGACCCCAAAATTAGCTTTTCAAGGATTGTAACTTGGGACAATAACTCCAACTTAAGCACTTGTGTAGGGCCTCATCTTTAGAATCATTAAGGTTGGACAAGACTTCCAAGATTTTCCCCTTGAAATGAGTGATAGAAGTCACTAAATGGTTATACTCAAAGTATAACCCCAAAAAGATGAAGTTAGTATTTGAAGAGAGCTGCAAGATAGGAAGTTTCCAGTGATACCAGGGAGGTTAAGTCCTCTCCAGTTTGGAACAAAACAAGCAGTTGTAATTAGTATCGTGGTAACTACTTGTATGAATACCCCAAAAAAGGTCTGGTTATTTGTCCAGAATCTCTTAGATTTGGAAATTGGGTTAGAATGTCTGGTCAAATAATCAAAATTCTGGTTACAATGAAAATGTAAGGATTGTTTTGGAGGTTAAAAACCATGTATATGATAATATTCAGCTTCTTTCTAGCCCAAACCTCCATGAGGCAATCCTACTGCCCTTATGTCATTCAGACTGCCCCTCTAAGACAGAGCCTACAGCTGAGTAAATATTGCATTGTTTAAAAATCAGAATTTTATGGTCAAAGTGAGGATCAGAATCAGGAGGGCTCCAGTAAGATGTTTTGGTAACAGCCTGCTGTCAGTTCTGAGCAGCAGGGAAATGTGATGTGTGAAAGACAGACTCTGACAAAACCTGGGCTCACATCAGGTGTTGCTGAAGACTCCAAATCTGTTGCTTTGAACTGCAGTCTATAGGAAACCAGCAGCTGATACTGTCTACAGAGAATTGTGGTTTCTGAAACTATGAGTGATCTTTTAAGCAAGTCCCATACAGAGCTTCCATTACAACCGGTAATCAGAGTAAGAGTTTCTTCAGAGAAAAAAGGGGTGAGTTCCTTGGAAAGTACTTGGAAAAGATAATTTCAAACTGTCTTTGCAGGAAAAGATCAAAAAGAAATAGTAGATTTTTATCCCTGTTAATAAGTAACTCAGTAATGGAAACAATGCTGCATGTTCCAGCTACATCTCAAGGAAATTGGTCCCTGTCTAAAGTCCTCTGAAACAGCCAGGCTGATACTCAGAGAAAGTGTAAATTAAACAGCAGAATCATTACAGGGCATAGAAAATTATGCAGTCCAACTAAGAAGGACTACTGTTGCTTTTTAGATTGGAAGACTCATTTAAATTCAATTAATCAGACCACCATCATGTACAATTAGAACTGTATCTCCCAGTGATTCTTCTGCTTTGAGAACCACATGACCTTCAGGAAAATAGAGATTAGCAAATTACTGCTTCTAAATTTTATATGTTGAAAATTTGGTGGGTCACCTGCAGACCTGACTTTTGGGTGTGTTAAAATGGTGACACAGGCAGGCCAAAGGAAATATCCTTCCCCTTCTCCATGCGGTGTTAAGCACAGATTTGCAGTTGTTTGGAAACAGCATGGAACAGCTCCTGGTTTTGGTAAAACATCCCTCCCCCAGTGTAAAAGCAGATTTTTCACATCAGCTTCCCTGAAGGTTAAACATAATGGGTCAGGGCCAGCTGCTCGTACAGCTTCCTTTTAGTCTCCTCTAACATTTGTGAGATCACCTGTAAGCTGGCATAAAAAATCAGGGAAAGCAGCAGTGTTGGAAGCAGCTCAAGCTGAAAGACAGACTAAATGAACTCCACTGCAGTCACAGTCTCAGGTGGGAACTCTGGTAAAATGACAGTGTAGAATGATAGCTTAAGAGGAACCTGTGGGTGGGTAGGCATTAAACCTGTCTCAGACACAGACTCATCACCTAAGTCACACAAGAAGAGGTTGGTGAAACAGCACAAAATTATCTAATTGTATTAGGAACAAGAAGAAGTTATCTAATTCATGTGTTGTGCTGCCAGAAATCCAAATCAGAGCTCACAACACTGGAATTTTGGATATCTTAAGACACAGAGCAGTGTCAGATAAAATCTCATCTTTATTCAGGATCAAAAGTGACTGGATTTTTTTGTGGCCATCACAGATTCAGTCCAAATGAAGAATGCAAAATTTGATGCTGCCTATCTCCTAAAATCTTCTGTACCATAAACACCAGAGCAACAATCTTTGGTGCTGAAACAGTCTCCCAGTCAGCCTCAGAGCTAGATGAAGCAAAATCAACACCACGACTAAAGCAAGGTGAAGAGGAGCTTGCAGTGAGCTGTCTTCATCTCCCTAGTTTTATCTTACAGTCAAGAAATTACCAATGTGTTTGAATTCTCTACACCTTAGCAATGCTCAGTAGAGAAAAAATATTAAGAATACATAGTGCCACTGCTTACTGAATTAGCTAATGGTCCCTTCACAAAGTAGCTCTTGCCCTAGACTTGATTTGTTTTAGCATCTAAACAGTGCTAAGTAAACCACTAATTGATTCTCGAGCCCTTGCAAACAGCCACCTTCCTATTGTGAACCTTCTTTGGATGAGACAATAAACACAAAACTGTCAGAGCTTTGTCTCCACAGGGGATAGGCTTGGTGAGAGTGTGCTAAAACACCTGAAGCGTCCCTGGCCCTTCCTCTCACACAGTGCCCAGAGCAGCTGCTCCTGTAACAGTTCCTGAGCATCCAGAGGGGTGGATTTTGCCTAAGCCACAGTGGGAATGGCAGCCTTTGCCATCTGTGATCCACGGGAAGGTTGCATCCTTCTCTGCCCTGGGCCACGCCTGTATCCTCTCTGCTGATTACAATCAGGGACACACCTGCCTTGGGAGAGGCTTGCTTGGCATGCAGTGCAGCAAGGGATTTGCTGTTGGATTCACAGCTCTATGGCTGCTTTTAAATACCTTGCAGGAGAAAGGGCAGGCGTTGTTGTGGGGCCAGCAAAGTCCCCCAGCTCCCATGCACCAGGGCTCTGAATGCACTTGGACATGGGAAGGACCAAGGAATGTTGTCCTTTCCCAGTGATGTACTAACCTAGACACCAAGAAAAGCTGTAATAACTGGGATGTGCTCCTCTGGCAAATTTGTTTATGTTGCTCAGTTTTTTGTATGACCTCTCAGTAAACCTGTTGTGAAGGCTACCGCTATCCTTTGTCCAGTAGCAGAACTTCTCTGCATCAACTGTACAGACATCTTTCTCTCTCAGTTCAGTGAGGGGTTCTCTGGTAGTCAGTAATCCCCTGGTCTTGCAGACCTTGGTCTAATGTGAAGAACACATTTTTGGTAGCTCCCTGGACATATACCCCAGTGCACAACTGAGCATACAGAAATCCAACTTCCAAGACCACAGACAGCCTCTGGGCAGTGGATGGTGAGCTGCACACAGATACACAGAAGGATCCCAGCTCCCCAGGGAGCCAGCATGAAAAACATCTGCCAAAGGAAGCCCTCCTAACTTCCTGCCAGGGCATGAAAAGGAATGACACCATGACCGACAGAGTGACAAGTGTGGAGTGACAAGTGTGGAAGGACAAGTGTGGAATGCCTCATAGCAGGGACTGATTTGTTGGTAATGCTCCAAAAACCTGTAATCCCCATAAGGAAGAGGAAAAACAAACAGCCTCCATCAAAGCTGTCACCTCCATGGTGTCCAATACCCTTTCCATATATTCATCAATCACAAAGCCACATCCCAGACAGGCAGGCCAGTAACTCTGGGGTAACATACACATAGACATCATTTGGGTTCCCTAGGGGATATCTGTTCTACAGCAGGGGCTCCTATTCAGTGCTAAACAAATTCCCCTAATCATGAGATTGTACCCTTACTTCTCTAGAAAGATATAAAGAACAGTTCTACTCACCAGCAGCAAGTGCCCTGAACCTTCCTGACAGGTTTATGTGGAATCTGTCCTTGAGACTCCAGTGGAACTGATTCCCATCTTTCACATTCTATATGATGCCAATTTCCAGCTGGAAATTTTTAATTCTCTGTCTCTTTCTTTTTGTAGGATGGCCATCAGTGCTGTAGCTCAATGTCAACACTGAGTTCATGCCACCTCCTTCAGTCAATATATGCCTGAGGAGACAGAAAAAATTGTTATTAAACATATTCTAGATTTGCTGTCATATTGTAACTAAGCACTGGAAATCAAATAAATATGTCATAAGACAAGCAGTTAAAATGTCTACGGGAAAAAAAAAAAAGATTCAGGCAAAATGGCTTATTCTGCAGCATTAATGAGTAACAGATTGTTCCATCAATAGTATATGAGGAGCAGCATGCAAGAAGGCAAAACTCCTACAAGTTCCCTGGGACTTGTATCCTTGTAAAAGGCCCAGTTTTGCAGAATACTCAAGAACATGATTAAGGTTAAGCACGTGTTTAAATCCCATTGATTCAGTGAGACAGAGATACAAGATTAAAAGTTGGGGTTTTTTAATCAAGGCACTTCACTAAATTGAAGAATATTCTGTGTAAAAAGCTCAAAGTCAGAAGCAGAGCTCCTGGCAGGATGGGGCTGTCCAGCTCTGTGCTGATGGATATATGCAGTCATCCTGCTGTCCCAGCTGTTAGGGAGTCATAGCTCTGTGTTTCTTTGACAGCCTAAGAACCTTCCCTAAGATGCACCTCCTAAGTCTTTGTCTGTGCCACCCATTATCCTTTTCCTTAATGTAATCCTCAGTATAAGGATCCAACTTTGCCTGGAACCAAGTGTATGTCCTGACTCCCTGCCTGCATGGGGACAGCTCACAGAATGTCCCAGCACGGTCACCTTGTGCTCCCTGCCGCACATGCACAGTTGCAGATGATCTGTAGCAGTTCCAGGATCCAAGCAGGACCAGGACCACACTTTATAGATGGAATGAAAAACTAGATTCTTTCTCAAGGAGCTTACTGACTTAATGAATGCTGAGAGAAGGAAAACAGAGGAATAAACATGAGAAATCTCAAGGTCTCGAAGGACAGAAAGAGAGTCTGAGAAAGGGAGATAGTAAAAACAGACGGATAATATTTTGTCTGGTGAATACATGCACCTAAACCCCAGCAGAAAGAATACAAGGATATGGATTTGTGAGTCCAGCCCTGCCCACCGGAAAGGCCCATACCACATTAATTATGTCTGCCATGTCATTAGCTAGATGCTGCAGAGCAAATAATGAAATTGCTTCACAAAAGCTGTGAAGACAACTGGCCAGCTCTTGCTGTGCTTAATTCAGATTGGCTCTGTGTTTCTCATCTATTATTATTCAGTTTAAGCTTATTCCTTTATTTCCAGTGTCTGATCAGGCAAAGCAGAAGTAATGTTCTCCTCCATACACACGCTATAATCTGTTCCTATTCCCTTAACAACGGGGGTCACTGTGGACAGTGTTTAGGAAAGCAGCAAAAATCAGTGTGATGGGTGCTACTGAATGGCCTGCTCTCCCATGAATGCTTTGCTGCCTAAAGCTTAAGAAGCCACGTGGGGTGTTTAAAGAGAGGAGAAAATGTCATTAATTGGCAAAGCCTTTGGAGCCTAGGGCTTTCATCCAGCTGTTACACTGAGGTGAAGTGAAGCCTCCGGGATGTTTGTAGATATATGGAGCTTGTGTTTTTCCTTTGTAACAAACAAGTTAGGTAAATTTGCACAAACACAGGGGAAGGGAAGCGTATCTCCACCACGCTCAGTGCAAAAATCCTTCATTTTGCCTCCCTGGCAAGACCAATTGTCTCAATGTTTAATCTTTATGTGACTTTTAATCAACCCAGGGGTGTTAAATCCAAGCTAGCTCAATTCATAGGTGGGATTTCTGCAAAGACAATGGGTCTGCTGAAATGGGTTTGCTTCTATTCATACCATAGTCCCTCTTTAAATTCCTTTGAAAAGGAAGACTGAATCTGCAGTCTAGAAGCAGAAGACAGTGATTCCATTTTAACTGCAACTAGAAATCATTGCAGTGACCTTGAATGAGTCAATGACTTCCTGGAGCCTGATAGGGAAGAAGGAGCCTTGCCTACATGAGGGACCATAAGGCTGGAGCCAGGTATTCCAACCAAGTCCTTTGGCATTCTGGAGGGAAAGGTTTCAGAATAAGACAAGGTCATGGTCCTCCCTCATCTGCACCTCTGTGCAACTCACCTGTCCCACAGGGAGGTGCAATGACAAGGTCCATTGGAGCTGGAGCTGCTGGACTCCCAGTTTGCCTGAACCCATAGCTACAGAAGTGTGTGTGACTCTTGGCTTGCATTTCTCCCCCTGAACACGGAGTGCTCAGTATAAGTGCTAGTTGGAAGCTTTCACACGTGCCAGGAAGCTGCCTTGGTTTGATGCCATGGAATAGACATGTTCATTCTCCCAGTGTTGGGACCTGCCCAAGGATGGCAGCAAACATTTACGAGCACAGGTGTTCCTGGCAGGTGTTTTGTTTCTGAGGAAGCTGCCTTCTGGCTGAACTGCTGCCAGCCCATCTATCCACCTCCCCCATTGCCACACAACCTTGCCTCCCCCAGGGACTTTCAGGCAGGCCTATTTCAAACAGCAGGCACAGGCAATGAACACATCAGGCAATTAAATGGCAGATCAATTCGACTTAGCTTCTCTTGGGAAAGCAGCCCTTGGGAGACAGAAGAATGAGGCAGCAGGAGACAAAGACAAAAAGAAAAATTGAGAGGTACAGGACAGAAGGAGGAGAGCAGAAGAGCCAAGATGGAAACACAGCAGGCAGAAAGGGCCACACACAATGTGGTGTGAAAGCACAGCTGCAGGGGAGGGGGCAGTCAGGTGAAAAGGGACATGGCTGGCATAGGCAGCATGAGAAAGACAGCATTTGGGAGAAGACATAGGAAGGAGAGAGTATGTCTAAGGGAAGGTAAGAACAAGACAGAGAAAAATGAGACTGGAAGGGGTGGGATGATGAATATAGCAACAGCAGGGAATGGCCTCAACCGCCTACCTGAATCTGCAGAAATGCATGCTTGATGAATTTGGAACCATCAGCAAAAAATACATATTTGTAATATCCTGTGCACTTTATTTAAACTGATGGAGAATCACTGGATATTGACAGAGGACTTCTCTCCCTGAAATATGCCATAAAGTCAGGAGCTTCTTGGTACCAATATGAAAAACAGACAGTGGCACTGACAAGCAGACGGAAAGGAAATTAAACAGGCTGGTATCACACCAGCCAGCTGTGTGGAACACTAGAGGAAAAAGCAACATGAACTCCTAATTAGTTTTCAGTTTCTATCGCTAATAATCTGAGATACTGGTGGTACTAACCCACTTAGTAATGCTCGTCGCAGGCCTTCAAGAGTCAGGTGTAAAGTACCAAAAATCTGAGAGTCTTTTCTTTTGAAAAGTCACATGGTTCTTGGTCTTCCTTTATTAAAAAAACAAAACCAAAAATAAACAAAACCAGAAACAAACCAAAACCCCCCAACCCAAATAAACAAACAAAAATCTGCCTGTGATTTACGTGTTCAAAGATGAAAATCTTGGGGAGAGGGAGAACACTGTAATTAGGGGACCCAAAGAAGGTTTGAGAGTCTACAACACACAAGGACTTTTCACTGTATGACCTTCATCCTGTCAGACTCCCCTTCAAGAGAAGCAGCCTCTTGCAGGATGTCTCTGTTTGCTCTTCCTCCTCAGCTGGGAACAGTGCAAAACCCTCTGTCCCTGCTGCCCAACCCAGTGCTGCTGCTCTGCAGGACTCTGCCCCATCCTAGGGCTGTGCTTCTCACTCCCCTTACAGCACAGCAGGAGCCAGCCACAGGAGGGGCATCTAAATGTCAGGCCTTGAAGCTGCTGTGCCAAAGGACAAATGAAAATATCTCACAGTGACTCCAGGGAACCTATGTCTTTCCAGTTTTTCTGCTAAGGCTCTGTAGTACCATTCTATGCTCTTATAAATTTTCTTCTTGCATGGCTTCTCTCCAAGCCCATCAAGGCTATTTACATACACCCACCATATTTACAAGAGTGCTGTGAAGAAGCAAAAGACAAAACCAAACCAAAGCATGCAATGAGTCAGTGCCAGAAATGGTGATAAATCCAGTCTCCTTGCTGTCTTTTTCCTTCTTATTAGGTAGGCAATGCTGCCTTTGTTCTGCCCTTTTCAACTGTCCTGTGACAGATTTTGAAAAGTAAATCTGGGAAGAGTTAATATTTTAGTTTCTGCTTAAACAGAGGAACCAAGAACATTAAATCCAACATTAGGGATGACCAGGTGAAGGTAACCAGTTGGGAAATCCTAGCTGGAGTGCACTGCTTCACACCTCAAGGTCAGCACATTAGAAGTGCCTTTTTTCTATCACCTTTGGCTTCTCTCTTAGCAGGAAAAGAATTAAGTTTCTGAGTCTGAGAATATCTAGCACCACTTTGTCATACAAGATAGAATGTGACCATGGTGTTTGTTTAGTTTTCTTCTTCTACTTTTCTTCTTCTTTCTTCTATTTTTCAAACCTTGTTTTCTCTCCCTCTTCAGTCCATCTCCACAGCTGGTGCTGTCCTTTCAGTGGTGACAAATTCCTTTAGTCCCATACAGTCCTGACAGTTGTTGTTCCTCAGGCCATCAGGTCTACAAAGCAGAGCACAAATTCCTGGCTCTTTCAGGGCCCACAGGTAGCTGCCATGATGAGGCTGAGGATGAATTTACCAGCCAGCTGCCACTTCACTCTCTCTAACCTGGAGCCAGTGATTGGCATTGCCAAAGCACTGAATGGAATTAGATTGCTTGCACTAGAACTAGAAGGGAGGTAATCACACAAATAGGAAGGTGGGGAGGGAAGAAAGGCAAAAAATTCAAACTAAGGTAACAAGAACCAGGATGGTGGGAAATGATGGGACAAGTGGTCTGCTGACTTGCTGTATCCTGCAAGCACACACATGCAGACAAGATGTGAACATGTACACACACTCCTGTCCACTACATCTGGGCATCTGGCTGTCCATCAGCTCAACTCTACATCCCTCCTAAAGCAGGTTCTTTGGCTACCAGATCCCACAAACAAATTGAGCCATTATGTGGATTACAGAGACCTGAATAACTGTCTGAAATCTGCTTCTTCCCAAGGTCTGACTTTGTAAACAATTCAACCTTTCAGCCTCTGCTTGTTTGTCCTTCTAAATTTTCCACAGTATTTGAACTGTAAATGGAAGGGGCACACTGGCAGAAGCAGCTGCAGCCTCAGTTCCCTGTTTCTCCACAAACAGAAGCCATGCATGGATTAGAGGCTGCATGCTCCCTAGAGAGCAGGCTGCACAGTGGCTGTGCTGGCACAGAGCTCTGTCACAGCCCTGTCCCTAGCACAGAGCTCTGTCACAGCCCTGTCCCTAGCACAGTCCTGGGGGAAGTGGCACCATGGCTTTGGCAGCTGTGGCTGCTGAGGGAAGCTTCTCCTGGGGCCAGAGTGGAGAATCCACACAAGCACCTGGAGGAGCCTTAGCAAGGCAAATGCTCCCATCTCTCCTGCCCTGCTACAGCACTGGCATGATTTATATTCCTAGTGCACAGCAGGAGACAAGCTGTAGCACAGCACTGGAGAATCAAACAGCCAGTTCCTGCAGCAAGGCAGAAATACAGGAGCTGGAGGTAACTAGAAAGGGGAGATGAAGTCTAAACTCTCAGTGAATCCTCACTTCCACTATTCTTTGTCATGAGACAACAGGACTACATTGCACCTGCTGAGAGGAGAGTTAGCAGAAATCCTGGCTATGCTGTAGTGGTCTTGCTTAAAGCAATCAGATCTTTCTGACTGGAGTACACCTCTTTTTCAAATCTTATATTTTACTACATCTACACTGTCATCAAAGGTGGCTGCAGCACCTGGAAACAGACCAGAGAGGGTTTTCAGCTATCTTGCTACCCTTTTTCATGCAATGCATGAATGATCCAGCTGCCTGCATCCCCTCTTTCTCACCTACTGAATTGCTGCTCCTTCTCTCACATCATGAAATTAGGTTTTCAATGGCCCCCCAATATGACTTTTTCACTCCAGAATCCTCATCATCATGGTTCTTCTTAGCACCATTGAGCTGTATCAAGTTTTGACAGAATTTAATGGATGCTTGCTCCCAGATATCTGCCATTAAATAAAAGGAGCAGATAAATACAATAAATATTTAACATGAGGAACATATCTCCAGGTAATAAAAGCTGGCCTAACCTTTGTAGACTTCAGTTATATTCACTCACTTCTATGAGGCACTTTCTTTAAATTAAAGGTTGGTCAAGTCTCTACAGCTTGTGTCAGGACCTACAGGTTTTTCAAAAGACAGTTCATGAAGATACCAAACCTCCAAACTGGAGGAATATGGTAAGAACTTCACATGTGCCTTGGTGCTGGCTGCAAGAAAGCCATTGTGCCCTTTGTGTGTACCCTGGAAATTCAAAATCGAGTACCCAGCATCAAGACATTAAAAAAAAAAAAAATCAATAATTAGTTTGCTTAGAGTTTGTACATGTTTGTGCTTCCACGTCTTTCTTCACAGGTAGACAGGTTAGAAACTGACATTTTAAAAAATGAAAGCAGAGACTCACATAATTGCATGACCTGAGAGCTTAGACTTTAACATCAGATTTTACAAGGCTTACAATAAAAACGTGGTGACTGGTAGCATGGGGGATTCACGTTCCTTTCTTTGTGCAACAAAAAAAAGAAGAGCATGCACACTCCAAATACCCCTGTCACCTGTGTTCTTCTTGATCTTTTTGAATTTATTGAGCCTGTCAGCTGCAAAGGAAGCCAGTTCCACATGTGATCCCCCAGTGGTAACATTCACAAATAGGTTTGCAGTGTGTGACACCACCCCTATAATAAATGCTGTGGTTTATGAACTATTCCTAGGGCAGAGGAAAAGGAGCACTAAAAATTGATATAAATTACACTGGCCATGGTGCCTGGCTTTATGTCCTGTCTTTTTATACACCCTCTTCTATTTTCTTCAATATTTGTTTCTTTCTAAAATCTTTACCTTCCAAAAGTTCTATATTTTAATTTTACCTTCAGTCTTTTTTCTCTGCAGTAATTCTGATTTATTTTTGTTTCTCCATCCCGTCATCTGACTCCTTCCCTTTAGCTGTCTTTCAGCATTTTGTAATGTATAATTTTTCTTCTATGTCAGGTTGGCACCAACAGAGTTGTGATCAAATCTTTTATCCCGAGGGATGCAATGTCTCTGTAAAAAGACATTGTGCCCTGCCAGAGCAGAAAGATTCTCTCTGCACCATCATTTCCAGACATGCCAGCTTCTTCAGCCCAATTTGCTTTCTGTGTAATCACCCTTCATCTGATTGCTGTTCTTGGTGACAATACCTGCATATCCCTGTCCTAGTTACTGTGACTTGCTGATCTATGTGTGCTGGGGAGAAGCACATTGTTACCTAGTGCTGCATGTGGACTGTCGTGCTGGACTGGGGCTCTTCTGTTCTGTCACCAAGACCAGATCTGTCATTTACAAGTCTGTCACTCTCTTATGGACAGAGCTGAGGCGTGTACAGCACCGAGGAACTATTCAAACTGTGATATACTCCCTCCTGCCTGCAAAGTGCTTTCCTGGTCCTTTCTCAGTTCTCAAGTTAAAAGAAAAAAAAATTTACAATTCTTTTTCCTGCCGAAAATTCCTAATTCCCCAATGGTAATTTCCCTATGTTCTTTTCCGGCCAGTTCTGGAGTAGCAAGCCCTGGCCCAAGTCTACCAGTGCTGGTATGTTATGTTGCTGAATTTTGGTCAGTGAGAGTTTGCAGATGAGGCCAGAAGAAACAAGCCCATGCTCTGAAACAAGGCAATCCCACAGACTTTCAGCTTCTCAAGGGCTGATGTGAGGGGGCCGGGGGTACTGAAGTGACTCTAGGAAACCAAGGCCTGGGTGA
Organism: Urocynchramus pylzowi; assembly: GCA_013397555.1. Classification (NCBI taxonomy): domain Eukaryota; kingdom Metazoa; phylum Chordata; class Aves; order Passeriformes; family Fringillidae; genus Urocynchramus; species Urocynchramus pylzowi. The sequence continues at coordinate 328,172 of VZRH01000653.1, read as the reverse complement.
CTGGAGTCACAAATCCCAACTCAGTGACCACATTTGGCCTCCCAGAGCCTCCCTGATGTGTGAGTAGACCCAGCACTCTCTTCCCAGGCTGGGCACTCCCTGCTACTGCCCAGACTGAGGGACTCATCCAAGTTGTGGAGCATCCTCACCTCCCTTTGCAGCAGCAGAGCCAGGGTCACTCCATGGCCCTGGGTTACTCCTTGGTCCTGAGTCACTCCATGGCCCTGGGTCACTCCATGGCTCTGGGTCACTCCATGGCCCTGGGTTACTCCTTGGTCCTGAGTCACTCCATGGCCCTGGGTCACTCCATGGCTCTGGGTCACTCCATGGCCCTGGGTTACTCCTTGGTCCTGGGTCACTCCTTGGTCCTGGGTCACTCCATAGCCCTGGGTCACTCCCCACTCCTGGGTCACTCCATGGCCCTGGGTCACTCCCCACTCCTGGGTCACTCCCCACTCCTGGGTCACTCCATAGCCCTGGGTCACTCCCCGCTCCTGGGTCACTCCATGGCCCTGGGTCACTCCCCAGTCCTGGGTCACTCCCTGGCCCTGGCTCACTCCATAGCCCTGGGTCACTCCCTGGCCCTGGCTCACTCCCCAGTCCTGGGTCACTCCCTAGCCCTGGGTCACTCCCTGGCCCTGGGTCACTCCCTGGCCCTGGGTCACTCCCTGGCCCTGGGTCACTCCCCAGTCCTGGGTCACTCCCTAGCCCTGGGTCACTCCCTGGCCCTGGGTCACTCCCTGGCCCTGGGTCACTCCCTGGCCCTGGGTCACTCCCCAGTCCTGGGTCACTCCCTGGCCCTGGCTCACTCCATGGCCCTGGCTCACTCCCTGGTCTCGCCCGCCTCCTCCTGTGCTGCCCGCAGCTCTTCTCGAGCGGGCGGCTGCTCTGGAGCGCCTTTATAGCTGATGCTTTGTATTTGCATAGGCCATTGTCATTCCCAGCGCGGCTCCTTGCAGCTGGCATCCTGACTGGAGAAATATCTTCTTTAAGGAGAAGCATGAACGACGCAGCTAAAGATAAAAATAACAATAATTTTACTAGATGAAACTTCATGTTAAGCACTTAAAAAGCCATAAAAAGTCAATTTTCTTTCTTTCAATTATTTTGCTTATTCCATTTTTGAAAATAAAATAAAAAAAAAAGAGGAAAAAAATAGGAAAAAAAGGAGAGAAGTTTCCTAGTTAGAAAGATGTCTGTTTTTCTCATCAGCACCCAATGTCTTCATGATTTCTCCTCATTGCCCCTCAACCCTACTTAGGTTCTACTCTCTGTGAACATGAAAATAGCCATTGTCAGGCAGGGCTGGTGCTTCCTGGCATGAGGAATGCAAGGGAAAGGAGCGCTGATAAGTCCTGAGTGCTTGCTGCCTCTTTCAGCACACAAGCAGCTTTTCAGAGAAAATGAAAAAGATAAAGCCAGAAATTACTGCTCTTGCACAATATATGCCGAGTTCGTAAGAGCAGCATTTAACACTTAATCAAAATGGTTTGACAATGTAAAAATTAGGTTTTCAAATGTCATTAGTGCCTTATAATAGGTTCAATTTATATCAATCCCATCCCTGTTTTTTTTTTCATCTCTGTTAATTGTTTTTATTAATTTCTTTCATTTTTTACACTGTTGTCTTGTTGGTTTTAATTTTTAATTATCATAAGACTTTTCCTTTTACCTTATTAATTGGTTTAGGTTTGAAAAGACTGGTTCTGTCATTCTTTTTCTTCAATGGCAGCTAGAAGAGATTTTTTATGCAGGTTCTTTTTCATTGGTAGGCTCTCTTCTGGGCTAATTTGGGAAAAAAAGCACTTGCTTTTAGGGCAGTCTAAGCACCTTTTTTGTAGTGTGATTCACAGAAATGCTCTCTTTTATTGACCTGTAAATTTCCTTCTACACTGGCATGCAGGATTCATTTGATATTGGCATAGAAATTGTACCTCTGTTCTACAGTTGATATGCAGACTCTTTTCTGTTTGGAAAAAGATGAAAGCTCTCTTCTGCTCTGGCTTGTAAGGCCTTTTCTGTATGGGCTCTCCTTTCTGTCACCCTTGGAACACTGGCACACACACCATTTCTTTTCTCTTTCCATGTACAAGAATGTTCCAAGCCTTGGTTATCACAGGGCTGCAAGATGTCATTTGCATGGAGATGTATATTGGCATCTTGTTGGGTTTTTTTCTGCCAGTATAAATGGAACTGGTTCAAATAATTCCACTGACATTTTGGGGGCAGAAAACCATTTTGGGAATGGACATTTTTTAGGAAAATGCTGACACTTGCTTGGTTATACTTGGCAAAGGAATGTACTTTGGGTCTTCAGGGTACAAAATCTAAAAAAGTGAAAACAAAAAATCTAGGCAAAAAATACAAGGGAAAACAATAATTCTCCAACTCCTTTTACATGTAGACAGATGAAGAAACACTTGTGGGAGCTCACCCCAGGGTGACTTCTTGCTCCTGAAGGAAACCAAAGCTGTTAATCATGGAAACTTTGGAATTTCTCTCCAATTGCCAGCAAGAGCGGGCTGTAGCTTTGCACCAATAGAGCTGCATTGCTTTGTCACTGCAGGGACATGTGGAAGTTTATTCTTACTCTCACTCCCATTCAGTTCAGTCCTACTGACTGGAAGATCCTGCCTTCACCTTCCTGCTGCCTCTCCTGCCCCCTGATGGCTCTGTAAGGCCTTTCAGGGTGGAAAACTCTGCACTTAGAGAGAGACCATCCTAATAGAGTCCTGGTTTTCTTCAAAGACATAGTACTGGCAGAATTCCTCCTTGTTCCCTACCGTTTGAGATGAGTTACAACTGCTGATGTCCCAAGGGATCTTTGCAGCAGCGTGTCTTGTATGGCAACCCGAGTCCTCACAGTCAGGCTGTGAGGCATGAGCTGTGTGATGGTTTCATTCTCTTGGCCTTTAATGGAGTTTTAAATTCTCCCTGTTGGGCAGCCTTGTACTCTCATGTGCCGCCTAGAGGTCTGCACTGTCTACTTCTTCTCCTCCACCCACTGCAGCTTGTGTGTTTCACCCCTCAGCTTGTGGATGCAAACACAAGCGTTTCTTCCTTCCTGCTTAGCCTGCAGATCTGTGTAAATGACACAGAGCAGATCTCAAATTAAACCTTCAGTAGCAGTGCTCATGGGCAGAGTCCTACCTGACAAAATGCCAATATGCTGCCTGGCCCTGGGAGACCTCTCAGCCTGTGTAATGTTCTGCTGGCCCCAGGCAGCTTTCTGTTCTGTGATGGACAGGCATGGCTTCATCAAAGGTTCTCCAGAGCCTTAAATCAGGAATAATACAACCTGTACCTGTGAGATGCCAAGAACCTACACAAATGCCTGATAAGAGGAAGGCCTTTTACTCGCCCCTCTCTATATTTAGCAGCATTCCCAGGCAGTGTTTCTAAAATTACCAGCTGCAGTAATGTGATTCATACCCCCATCACCGCCAGCAGTGGATAAGAAGAGTGTAAATGACATGCAGGAGAAAATCCTGAGCAGTATAGCCCAAATCAGGACTGTAGTGGTATCATCTTTGGTGCCTGTATTGACATCTCTGCCAGGCTTTCAGGGAGAAACAGTTACTGATCTCAGAATCTGTTTTCTCTCACAGCAGTAGGTGGAAATGTCCCAAGCTGCAAGAGAAAAGGTTTGAGATTGTTTTCAAACTGTATTTTTGGGCAAGTCTTGTACAATGAATAATGACAAAAGATGTGCATAAATTGTTTTTGCAAGGACACTGTGCTGCTTGGGCTTTGAATGCTGTCACTAGAGCAGGGCCTCTACTAGCTAAGAAGGGTCTCCATCTGTAGCAAACCAACAGCAGACAGGCAAAGCATCTGTATCAGCTGTGGGAACCCATTCCTGAGATGGAAAGAAGGAATGTTGTGGTGGTTGTCATAGACTGCTCTGAACCAGTCTGGGAAGAGGCACTGCTGTGGAATCAGTCCAAGAGCTGGAGCTGTTACGGTAAATACCATAAACATCTAAATCTTTTAGGAGGTTCAGTCTGCATATCTGAGCCATTATGGGATATTAACTAAAATGCTCATTTGAAAAATTACCCTGTGAGCCACTACAATGTAGCAGAGGAGCTGTTTTGCTCAGATAAATTCTAATTGAAAACTGAGGCAGAAACCTGCAGCCATATCTGCCTGTGTTGTGATCTTGTCAAATCTCATCACCTAATTACTAACAGGCCTTGCTGGGCCATGGAAGAGACCTGCAGGTGAGGCAGTGCCTGAGAAAACAGTATCTATTATTCTGAGGGAAAGCTCTTCTTTCAGAGTTGGTGCTGAATGAATCCCTCAACGAAATCAAAAGGACATGTGCTTCTTGCAATGCTTAAAAAGAAATTTAAGTGCAGGTTTTCTTAATTACTGTTCTCCCTAAAGATCTTTGGGCCTTGATGGGGTATTTATTCTGTTTGTCCTGATTGAATTAATATTTGAGAATTCCTTTCCACCCGTCTGAAACATCCCTTCCTCACAACAACTCCAAAACAAAACTGGGCTGTTCTTTTCTTCATGCTTCCACGTAGATTCCCCTGTGCTTTCAAAAAGCTGTTCCACAGCCAGGGAATGATGGTTATTGCCACACATATTGGCAAAGCACACTTGGACCCTTTGGGCTGAAAGAACATATGTTTACTATAAGAAATTATGTCACTGTTTTCATCTCCCATTGTGACAAGTTGTTAAAAACTAGAAATGAGGGCAGTAATGCCATTAGATATAGGAAGGAGATCTTGAAGAGATGTAAAACTTTTAACACATGCTACAGACTAATTTTTCAGCTGAATTGCTCTTTGGCAGTTTGTTTTGGTGACCAGTATCAGTTCATATTCATCCACTGTTGCAATGGCCACAGGCAGTATGGAGACAGAGGGAAGTCCTCTCTCTGCACTTTATGAACATCTTGAAAAAACTTCAAACCAAGAAAAATATCCACAAAATGCTGCACACAGAAAAGTGTAACTCCAATGGGTGGCAGCAGAGCCAGGCAACATTTACATTTCTGTAACATTTCGATAAAACTTAGGCAATAGAGAAATCATAAGAAGACAATGGCCTCCATTTCCTTTAACACAGGTGAAGAATATGAGACTGATGGAAAAGGAGCTGAGTTTTTAATGGGAGGGGCTGAAATACAGCAACCCAGTAATATGCCCTCTCCCCCTGTTGCAGTAACATTTACAATCTGTGCATAGTTTCCTTCATGATATTTCTTCCATTCAGATAATTTTCATTATCTTCACAGAAATACCACATATTTCCTTTAGGAATTTTACTAATTTCCACCCATCCTCTCCAGCTCCACACTGGGTAGCATCCAGAGAGGGCCCCAGCAGGACTAGTACAATGAAAGGGTTAATAACTCCTTCCCAGTGTTGGGGATAGGGGACATAATTTTAAAATCAAAGAGAAATATAGTTATGAAGCAATTTTATTCTCTATTAACCCAATCAATGGAAGGTTCCCATAAGCCATTACCAGGGATTTCAGATGCAGAAGATGTCGCGAGGGGTTAAATAAAGATATTTCTTTGTTCATTAGTACTGACAGCTCAGGGAAAGAGAAGGAAGGAGGGAAGAAGAGGGAGAGATAGAGGAAAAGGAAATACAGGTTTGGGATACGAGGAGAGAAGACATTACCTTCTATTATGTAAATAGTATAAAATTCCTGTATAGATATTACAAGATACACTAAGGCAGATGTACTAAGGCATTAAGGACAGGAAATTATGTGGGACAATATTCTAGGCCTCATCTTGCTCAGTGGTGAGCCTGGAGGTGACCCTGGAGGTGACCCTGGAATATCAAATCCAGATTTACACGGTGTGAATAATGGTGATGAAGGGATAGCTGTGCCCACGCTTGTAACCCACAGAACAGTTGAGTCTCCAGCAAACATCAGTCCACACAGCAGTGATCAGTACTGAATCTTCTCTTCCCTGCTGGAAAACCTCTAGGAGAGAGGCAGAGCTGATACAGGAAAAACACCAGGGACTCTCAACAGCCTTTCTCACTACCACATATAGGCCTAAACAATATTATCTAGTAATTTTTAAGTCTTAAGATTCACACACAATGGCAGCAGCAGTCAACAAAAAATAACTAATTTATAAAAGAAAATTCAATTGCATCATTCATCTTCAGTAAAAATTCAATATTTCCCAATACAAATTGTTTTGGTTTAATGAATAGGGAAATCATCCCTTTCCTACTTCCTAGCATGCTTATGTATTCAAATGAATCCTGCATCACTGGAAAGCAGACAGAGAAATGTTAACAGAAATGCTGGGAACTGCTGCTAACATGGCCTGGAAAAGCATCCTCATGGGAGAAGGAAGAAAATGGGAGCAACCCCCTGTTCTTCCACAAGGTGTGGGGTCTGCTTGAAATCTGCATCTGGCTTTTGGCTCTAAACTGGAAATTTAGATCATATTTATTTTTGTCACAAAGTGGAAACTCAGCAGAGTTTTCACTGTGGAAAAAGGCTAGAGTTGTGTACGGTGTCTGTGGTTGGCAGAGGAGCTGGGAGGAAGCATGGAGTGGTGAATAGGTTATGGCCAGCTCTTGGAGAGACCTCTCACTTCTCATCTTCCAGAGTTTTTGATGAAACTGGTGTAGCTCTGCCTAAAGAGATAAGATCTCTCCTTGGTCATCTGGGGGTGTTTAATTTTTCTGGAAATCTCCCTTTTCCCTCCTGAATTCTTTAATTTCATACTAATGCAGTGCCCCTGTGCTGTTTACTAACCACATGCAGGCAGCTATTCCCTCAGCTTGCTCAGGACATTAATGAAATGCCTGCCCACCCATGCAGCCAAACACAAAGAGGGCTGCTAATGGCATCTTTAGTTTGAAATGAAATCCCAAAGCATTCATTTGGTTTATGTTCTTCCCTGATAAAACTCTCCTGTCTCTGTCTCAATATGGGGCACTGTTATCTGGTCTCACTTGGGGGTTGCAGGAGCTCTGAGGCTGATCTGGGGAGTGCTGTACCTCCTGTCTGGTGAGGAGGAAAAGCCAGCAACCACCACATAGCCAAACCAGATGCCTCAAAGGGGATGTAGGACCACCATTATTCTTGAGGCGTGTGCATAATAGATCAGAAAAGCAGGGAAACAGCCAACTTACGCATGTAGGGAGCAATTTGAATATCCTAGGACTAACCTGAGAGATAAATTTGGGGGATGGGGATCCACAGACAAATCCTGGGCATTGCAGTGCAGCTTTGGGACATGGCAGCATTATAGTAAATACAAAACTACTGTGTTAATTTCTGAGATAATTTATTTATACTGACAGATAGATGTACTTTAGAAGAGAGGCACAACTCAGAGACTCATATCCATACATTTTCACCTCAGATTCTGATGTGGTAGTCAGTTCTGCAAATATAAGGCATTTGTGTTTCTCAGTATTGCATCTAAGCCTGTACCATACTTGTTAAAACATACAGAAAAGCAACTACTTTGTGCCACTGGGGCAACCTGATACAGAGGACACGCATGCTGGGCTGTCTCTGACCTGGAGAACTTCATTTTGTGCTTCTTGTTTCTTTCTCTTAAGATTGTGAAATCCTTCTGGCTTTTCTCTGGCAAGTGTAGAAACAGAGGAGTGATATCAAGGCACACAGTTGGGACCCACTTTTTTGTAAGACAGGACTTTACAACACAAGATGTTGTTTTGTATCATGTCCCCTTGGGAATCCCCTGGAAGAGAAGCAAAGATGGGGAACAAACCCCTGCTGGTTGCATTTTCTTGGTACTCTACCACAGTCTCATTTGACTTCACTCTACCACAGTCTCATTTGACTACCACAGTCTCATTTGACTTCACAGTTTAATCCAAATAGACAGCAATCTTTAAGGGATTCTAATCCATTTTAACAAGAACTTGAAAATTCACACTGGGAAAACTTCAGTTTTCCATCATAAACACAAACTATGTCATTGCTAGATGAACCATGAAAAGCCCATTCTGGGAATAAGGTGAACATTTCAGGGATGTTACAGGTCTTTTCCAACCTTACCAAGTCTATGATCCTAAACATGCGCAATTGCCACTGAGAAATTATGTCTCCTTTTAAGAAGTCTTGATCTTAAAAATTATTGATACAGTGCAAATATTTATGTAGTTGCTAAAGTTTGCAAAAGTAAGTACTCTCAGTCCTTTCCATTCCAAAGATGCCCATGTTGTACTGTAAGGAACTCAGAACTGGTGTGAGCATCCTGGCCTGATCCTGTGAGCTTCAGGAGTTTACAGAAGTCTGGAGCCATTCCCATCTCCTCACAGAGGCACTGCTTCTGCACCTCAGAAAGCCTCCTTGACCACAAGGGATGTGAGCTCTAATGGGATGGGAATGGGTTCTCCTTTCCTACCACCTCACCATGGTTTCATTTTTCCCCTGCTGAGGCTGGGTGACATGTTTCCATTGAGTTCACTGATTCAGCAAGATCGAGCCCTTGGTCTTAAATAACTAAAGACTGCAAACTGAATATTGTAGCCATGGCAACAGCCAGCTCAACTTTAAACCCTCTGATATATAAAAAGGCAATTTTCTTTATTTTTTTCTCCCTGCATTTTTATATTTCCAGAACTTACAATGGTAATAATGGCCTCAGGCCCTAACCTCCACCAGCCAGCCATTAACTTCATGGAAATGCCTTCTCCATCAGCCCCTATTGTCAACAGCCAGCACCATTCCACAGAAACCATAGGGTCTCACCATGCTAACACAACTGGACGTCTCAGCTGTGCCACAGCCCTCTGCAATCCTGCTGCAGACTTATTTCCTGATCATGACAAGTGAACTGGGACTCCATTTAGAGAGGCTGCAGGACTCTGCGGTGCTCCTAACTTCCTCTTGGGGAAAATGGGGAACAAAACATCCCTCATCAGACTGATTGCCATTGTGTCCTGCATACATAAGCTCATGGGTAGATGCACGTCTCTGCCCTGCTCCTCTGCCTTCCAGGCTCATCCATCTTTGTCTGAGTGAAGCAGGAATACTTTCATGTCTCAGTTTTATTTCGTGTCCTGTTTGTGCCTCAGAAGCTTTGTCAATGCCATTGTGAAATCACTGGAAATAGTGGGAATAGTTCCTTGCTAACACTGCTAAAGCACAGACAGCAAAGGGACCTTTTGCATTTTAGGATTTTTTTTTTACTCTTTCTAAATTTTTTTTCTGGAAACTTTCCTTCAAGACCTAGGGTTGGATTAACACAAATTAACTGTTTAGCATGTGTAAGACACTGCTTGCCTATTCATAACAGGAACAGAAGACCTCAATCCTATGTGTAATTTTGTCCTTGATTTTATATGTGGCCAGTGGTTTAACTTTTGTGCCTCAGTTTCTCCTGCTGTTAAAAAGGAAAATTATACACTTCTATCTCTTCTAATGGTCATGAAATTAATTTCCCTGTAATGCGTGTATAGTATGTAGAGATGGCAGGATGAATGGCAATGGTAGCAGCTATTATTATATATCACTTTCAGCAGATAGCAATTTCTACAGTAGGTTAAATTCTGGCCCAAAAAGTACTTGACTGTGTCTCTTTAAGGTCACAAGCTATTATGAGTTGAAGACTAAAATGCTTTGTATATGATCATGAATAAATGAATTGAGTATCTCTGCCCAGCAATGTGGGATATGGAAACGATGCTGAATATCATCAGCCTGAACTATCAACATCCATCAGCTTTACCCTTGCTCATCTCTCAGATGTCGCAATATGAAACCCTCTTTCCCCCGAGATTTCAAACGACTGGGGCTAAACAGCAAAAAAGCATTCAGTGACTAAATTTGCCAGAGAAGGTCTCAGTCACGAATGACTAAAAACAAAATTATAGAGCAATCTCAGCTGACTGAGAGCAGAATAAAATGTGATTCATTTTCATCCACCCGGCAGGGACTGCAGGGAAAAAAAGACTGGATTAACCCCTTTTCTGCTAGCAATGCCCATGCTCCCAGGGCTGATGCACTTGTAGTTTGCATTCCTCAAATATTAGGTCTTCTGCTTGTTTTGTGGGGGGACTCATAGCTTTTATTACTCAGGTGGACTGGACCAGTAGGAGGGCTGTGCTAAAAAGACTAGTGTGCTATACTTTGCTATCTTACACAGTTTCTAGGAACAGAACCATAGACCCCACTGCCCTCTACCAAGCAAGACATGACTGCCTGCCCAAAAAAAGCCCTTGTAGTCTGAAGATGAAAGACAAAATCTGGACAATGACATGTAGTGGTAGGATAAAACATTTATCAGCAAGGCAGTCAAAGATGTCAGCACTGCATCACTGCAGGAGATAAGAAATTGTAAGGTGGGGAACAGAGGTGGATAATGACACGGCGCTCTGAATGCCTACAGGAGGGATTCCTCACACACGAAGAGCAGCAGAGGAAAAACGTGGAGATGGTAGCCTGGAAGTTTGACTGCAAGACAGTGGACCCTGGTTTCATGGGAATACAGGTAGATGCTTTGTGCAGAAGCTATTGTTGCAGGCTTTCTCATCCAGTCAGCACTCATAAGCTTGGGGATCACCCCTGGACTCAGCTGGAGGCCTCAGGGAGGAAATGGTGCTGAGTCACCTGTGCTGTGCTGCATCCTGGGGTGAAGCTCCCCAGGAAATTTCTGACCCTTATTGGAAGGGGGCAGGTGAGACTACTGGAGTTGAACTCCTCCTATGACAAACACTAGCATCTGAAGGCTGTGTTAAGGTTGGTCATATGCAGAACCAGGTGGTTCTGCATTCTGGCAGATCACCTGCTCAAATAAATAAATTAAAAGCATGTCTGCTGTCCCTAGCCCAGAAAAAACTATTTAAAGAAAGACATCAAAGTAAGAAAAATTGCATTTTTGTCAGTCAGTATCAGGGATGATCTTTCCTTCAGCATTCTCTCCACACTTTTCCTAAAAGCAGAGTAGATAAAGTAACAAGTCAAGCAAAGGTTCTGAAAGGTCATATAGTGATCTCTCTGGCAACAGAAGCCAAGGGCCTGTCCATAAGCCAGGGTTGCTGAGGAAGCATTGTTTGTGAGGTCAGAGACTGACCTAGGATATGACAATTTGGGCAAGGGTTGCTCCTTCAGTGTCTGATACCCTCCACATCATCACTGCACTGAAAAATCTTTGTGTAACACTGCAGCAGAGTCATGATACAGCAAGTCAAGCTAATGGATGATGAATGTGATACTCAGAGCGAAGTAGTAGCACAGGTGAAGTGCTGGAGCAGGAGCAATTTACTCAGAGCTGAACAAATGCTGGATAGAAGGCAGACTTTCCCTGCCATCTTTTGAGAACACTAGATAGAAAGCTCCCTTAACAACTACCAGATTAAATCAAAAGGTCAAGCCACGGGCAGTTGACAAAGCAGGAACTTCGTAATTCAACAGCTTGTAGATCGTACAGGAGTGGTCCAAGACAGGCTTGGCTGATGCCAAATGCTTTCTGCTTTATGCACACTGTGGTACAACTTACATGCTTGATTTGCTTTCCTTCCATAATGGAAAAAATTCTCATGAACCTTAAAAAAAATGTTTTATAATCATCCAGCTTTATGGCTTATTTAAAAAATTTCTAATTGTTCTATTTAGTCATGTGACTGTGCTTTTCAAACATCAGCAAAACCCTTCTGTTGGGTGAGCAACAGGAGGGAAAAAAAAAAGATGAAAATACCAAAATTGTAGGTGTTTGGGTTTGCTGAGGTGTTACAGAGAAAAGAAAGCTCTGTTAATATGGCAAGGTTAGGGTCTGCCTGGGCCAAACACAACATCTCAGCAGGACTGTGACTCTCAGTGGTGTTACCATTGTTGCACTGCTTCCCCTCTGTAAAACTGGCTTGTACAGAACTGGCTCATACAGAACTGGTTGGAGCTGCACAAAGAAATATCCAAAGGTTCCCACACTGCATTTCCAGCTTGAAATCTCTTCTCTCACCTCTCTTTTAAGCCAGCTTCATGTGTTGATTAGACTGAATTAAAAAGATTTGCTTTCTTTTATGGTTAGCAAGCCACCAACATGCCTGTAACTAAATAATAGTAATTGGCCAAATCCTTACATAGATAAAATACCTCCTGAACAGCACAATGGTTATCTTGTTCTCTGATATATGCAAACAAGTCCATTATCTTCAATGGAGCAGCACTTGTATGATGGAGGGAGAAAAAGAAATTTGGCCTAACAAGACTCTTTCAAGAGAAGTGACTGAGTAAAAGGTCTGAATTTTGCTGATTACCAGTTATTTTAGGAACCATATGCACAGGCACTTTCTGACTCATGTTGCTGTCAATGAAGGGCAGCTGTGCAACAGCAGATTTGAGCCCAGGAGTCTGGGTCTGACTCTGATTCCCAGCATGATCTTCTTCAAACCACTTCTCTCTGGGGTCAAGATACTGTGTGAAATAGGGTTGGTAGTGTTGCCCCTCATTATCCAGTACTTACAGATGCCTGGAAGAGATTGCTGTGCTAGTGCAAAAGCAGGAGTCCAAACTGCCTGGCTGCCCCCAGAGAGTCTGAAGGGGCAGGATAAGGCAGGCTGCACTGGGCTGGACTTGAAGGTGAGAGGTCCAACATGGTCTCCTTTATGTACTAAGAGACACAGTGATAAAGATGAACAAAAGCTTCCCAATGATTGGCTTCAATTGGAAAGGTATTGGCATAGTATAGATAGCGCTTGCTTTGGTTCTAATTTGCTTTGCTTGGTTAAAGTAAAGCCAAAGAATGCAATTAGGATTTCATACAGATGAAATTTCATACAGATGAAATCCCGCTACGTTTTGTAAAATGAAATCTATTTCCTTGACCTGGAACCACATGCCACAACCTGTTCACTGCACGAAGAGAAGTTGTAATAGAAATTTTTATCAAAATGACACCCAGAATCACAATCAGCATCAGCTCCCCTCACTAATCTGTGCTGGATGGATACACACTGAGTAGAATTACTTGACTAAGAACTTGTCATCCAGAGAAAGAGGAAACAAACAGAGAAGTGCTGTGACCTAGGACAACACAACATGCCACTGGCAGATAGGGGAAGTGGCCAAAGTATCCAAAGTCTTCACTAAGTCCAAATTTCTGCCTTCACAGGAGAAACATATTGCTATTTTTCTTGTCAGACAGTAAGTTTGCACAAAATAGTATTTTAGCATAAGATTATGAGAATAAAGCTGTTGATGAGACTGCACTGAATTTGCTGAGCAGTATTTGCAGGAAATCAGGGGAGAGTTTTCAAAATGTCAAAACAGTTCATTTTTGTACAAAATGTTTCCTTATTGCTTTAAAATATCCTTTGCTAAAGAAATTGATTTGGAGTAAGAACTGGAAAAATAACAATGCAGGAGAAATGGACAAATAAGCTGAGAACTAATAAAAAATATTGTTTGACTCCCACAAATACAGAATTTCAATTTTAGTGTTTTTTGGTTGAGCCACACAATCTATAAATTCATCATCTTCCCAACCCTTCTCCTGACACTTAAAAGCCATGTGGCCTCCATTGGAGAGATGGTGTTGTCAGCTCCACATCATTACATACCCTGTAACTTCAGGGACAAAGCTGTGGTTGGAACATTCTGCTTGGGGGTTCTTGTAAGCACATTTCTGCCATCAGTCTTTTCATGGGCCTCCTGTGCTGTGAGGAATGAATATTTTCCAGTAATAATTAAATAATAACTTTTCACCTGCAGCTCACCTGTTGAATAAACACATGGTAAGATGGAAGGCAGCTCCTTCTGATGTCCAAGAATATTTGTGCAGCCAGGTAAACTCTTCTCATGTAATTCCTCCTGCTTTCTCATGGGCTGTGTCAAATTGGTGATAACTAACACCAAAATCACACTTGTTCTGAAAAGCCACTTGCAAAATGAATGGAAACTTGCAATCCAAATGCAGAAATGATAATCAAAGACATAAAAGACATGATCTGTCTTTGTATTCAGTCTGCAGTTCCAGAGGACCCCAGTCACTTAATTTCCACACAAGACTGCAGTGCAAGTGAGAGTAAAGGCATTCAGTTCCCCTTGGAGGAGCAGGTTTGTGCTCCTGTGACTGAGGGTAAGACACAGAGGTAAGGGAAGTTTTCAGGACAAGCTGCAATCCCTTCTCTGTGCTTTTTCTAAGTTCAAGGCAAACTGGTTTTGTGCAAAGCACAGCTTCCTGCCCTGGTTAGAAATAAACCAGGTGAAGATGTGATGGTGTGGGTTGTACACAGCCATTGCACAAGTTCTAAATATAAATTTGGACAGCTGCCCTACTTTGGACCCTGCACTGCTGGCACTCAAGCAGACTCACCTATGTTTGCATATGCTGCAATTGCACCTGGCAATCACATTGCAGACACAGATCCAAGGGGCACCTTGGTGGCACCACTTGTGCAGACACCCCTGCCACGTTGCATTGCTCCCATCCCTGTGTCTCCAGAACAGCCCTGTCTGGTGGTCATTGCACCTGGCATTCAGGCTGCCCTGTGCTTCCTGAGCCACAGCTCCCTGCAGCCTGGCCAGCAGGCTCTGTCCCATGGGGGTTTGGAGGGGACTGCTGACAACAGAATCAGAGTAGGGAATACCCACAGCATTTGGGGTGCAGTGGGACTGTGCCCACGCTGTGTGTGCAGTTCCACGAGGGATGCTGCCGAGTGATGACCTGGCAATGAGGAGAGAACTTGGGCATTACTGGTGACAGGCCTGCTGGTCTGTGCTGGTACCAGCCTCCTCTCATTCCACAATGCACAGAAATATGTGTTTAATTAAGAGTCATATGCTATGCACAACTCTCTTGAGAGATGGGCTGGAGCTCCCACAGAGCCACCAGGCATTTAAGGAGCAAAGGGCCTCAGAAGAAGGATAGGGCTTGTTTGTTTTTCCTTGTTACCTGGAGCATTTCCATCTCAGACTGCCTAATTTAAAGTGCTTCCAAGCCTGTGCTCTCTGAAGGCCTGGCCCCATTCAGCTCACGGAGATGGAAAACAATTTAGGTCTCACAGCTACAGCAGGGTGATGCAGCTGATAAGGGAACTTCAAGGTTAAATAAACTGTTTTGTGGGCAGGGGATTGGGGAAGGATCTCCACAGAGCCAAGGAGCGAGGTAGGGGAAGCACAGGCAGTGCAAAATGGGCAGGATGGAAACCCTTCCCTGGACCCAGAGATACTTGTCTGAGGCAACAGCAAACAGAAGGCTTGGAGACATGATCCACAAATAACTCATTATTTTTTGTCATTGCTGTTGGGCCTTGTATAAGGGAAAACAGAATACGATTTTTGGCTGGGCAGTACTGTAATAAGTGAAAAGTTTTGGGATTTTTATATATATATACTTTCATAGTATCTTCCAGTCAAAAACTTGCTGTGCTTTAGTCCTTTCATGTTAGTGATGCCAAAAAGGGAATCAGGGAAATTCCTGTGTGAGGGGATGTCTTCTCTGTAATATATTTGCACAAGCTTTGTCACACAAAATGACATTTACCCTGCAGGGAGGCAAACAAACCATTTAAATCAAACAGCCCAAATGCAATGGCATTACACATTTCACCTATTTGCATGGCACATTTATTAGGACTTTGTATCACCCAGTACTCTGTCATCACACTGCTGTCCAGAGAAAGACAACTTATCATCCTCCCATCACACATGAGGAAATTCTGGAGGGAATAAGCACATTGTCCATGGTGTGCTACAGAAAGTCTTGGAATGGACCTTAGGGGCTGCTGCCCAATTCTCCCCTCTAGGTGTCAGACATACTTCCATGATAAACAGTGCACTTATCTCTGTTTACCAGGCCCAGATCCTAGAGGAAGGCAAATCCCAGTTTTGACTGCGTTATCAGTCATGTAGCACCAATTGGAGAGAAAAGAGGAAAGGGGCACTGTGTAGCTGTGGTTTTGACGTTGCTGTTTTAAGCCATCAGTAGGGATTGGGCAAGTCTGTATTTTCATATAGCTGTAATCATGCCACTGCTATTTCAAATTTGGTAATTGCTTGCTGCTAGCAAAAAGTAGAACTCATAAGGCACATCCATCCTGCAGGGAGCTGAGGTGAGGTTTTGCAATTCAGGCCTCTCTCTCTAGAAGAAATATTGTCAGTGGTGAGGAGTCTGGGCCTGATGGTAGATCACAATTCAGGTGATCCCTGCATCCCTTGAGATAGCTTCTCTTTAATTTTCTCAGCTGTTATTTTTTCTTGCAGATGCAAGAATGTAGACCTCGAGAGTGTCCATTTGCTAGGTTACTCTGGCACTACACTTCCTAATGGGATTGTAGGTACATTACATAAAGTGACTAAACAATAACTTCTGCAATAAATGAGTCAGGATGGTCACTGGCACTATCCTCACAAAACGATTGGAGAAATGGGAGATCGCAGCCTACCCACAGGAGATCTTGCAAATTGCCATAATTGTATATAAATAGAAAGAAATGCAGAGGCAACTGTCAGCTAAGGTCCTGCTGACTCAGTGCCACCTTGTGTTTTTACCAGGAAGCACAAGGAAGCTCAAGGAAGACTGTCAGTGAGGGGCAGAGAGGGATTCTGAGTGGGAACTCTGCCTGCTTTAGGCTGTGATATTATGGATTCACTCAGAGAAGCCACTGAACAAACACAGGAAGCCCTTCTCCTGCAGGAAAGCTAAGGCTCTCAGCCATCCAAGCCTTCCTGGAGGAGAGCTGGCATCACTGGAGCAGAATGAGGTACAGAAGGGTGGAAGTTTTTTGCCCTACATCACAGGGCAGTCAGTGAAGAGCTTTGGAGCAGGGCATTGGTTTTATAATGGTGACCTACAAAGTCTAACCTCTATTCTAGACTCTGGTGAGACAGAACTATGTGGGCAGAATTAGTAAATGTCATTATACAAACTTGCAGAATGCTACACAGGGGAGAGCAAGCTTATCCATATTCCTTCTTTCTTCCTTTTTTCTTAGTGGTTGCCTTGGCAGAGGAGCAGCCCAGGAGTGCCACAGAGCTGTCACCCCTCAGGATCCCTGGCGTGGCTCATTGAATCCCATGTTTGTCTGCTGTGCTTCCACCCAGGTGGGAGCACATAACTCAAAAAAGAGAGACTGAACCATACCCATCTCTGCTCTTGTCTTCCCTGAGGAGAGGATGGCTCGTGCAGTCTGACACCACTGCAGCCCCAAAGGGTGCCCAGTGGTGCTGGGGGACACCTGTGCAACTCCACCCCTGGGGCAAACTCTGCACAAGGTAGCAATGAAGGGAGGCTCTCGGCCCTGGTGGCCTCCCTCTACTCCTGAAGTCTTCCTAAATCACAGACAAAGGGAGAGAAGCTGGCTGTCAGCTTCCATTTCAGTTCTCCTATAATTCTTTTAAAAATCAGGAGTGGTGTCCATTTCAGCATTGAAATTGTTTGCTTCTGTGACATGAAGGATCTGCTGACTTTGCCTGGAGCAGTTCAGTGCAGGCACTGTGACCCCTGCCCACACACCACGGTCCTGGCCTGCACCACCCCATGGCTGGGCCTGCCTTCATCTCCCTGTGGCTATGCCAAGGCCCTGCACTCCATGTCCTAATCCAGACCTGCTCCTGCAGATCCCAGCTTTTGCCCATCCTTCTCTCTCAAAATCTGAATGCAAGCTTGCCTATTAATGAGTAAAAAGCCTGCATACTGATCACTTCAGGTTCTAAGACCACTTTCATTACCTAATATTTTAATTCTACAAATAAGTAGATATAAAAAAAGCTGTAGAGACATAGATGCATAAATATGCATTCCTGTTCCATCAAAAATACAGTGCTATAGCATTTTTTCTAGCCTAACCCTAGCAGAGAGTATTAACAGAAAAATTCACTTTTCCATTTAGTACACATAAGCACACAGAACCAAATCTCTCCCCGGAGTAAATTTGCTGAAGTCAAACAGGGCTTACATCAGAGATGAATTTGGCAGTCTGTTTTTACTGAGCTCTACAGCAGAAATTCAAACATATGCTCAGGCATATTTCCACTGAGCATGTTGAAAGCATGAGGCTACAATCAGGAGAGGAGTGAAGTCAAAACTCTGCCAGCATTTCATGATTATTTGGATCAGCCCATTTGTCTGATGTGCCCTTACCATGTCCTCTCCAAAAGAATGGAGAACAGGGGTGGATGGGGACACATTTTCCTCACTGTATGGAAATGCATCGGTTGGAACAAGAAATTTGAGAAGTAAGGGATAAAAAATAGTCTGCATGAGAAAGACACCCCAGATCACTGTTTTCCACAAGCAGAGGCCACACTTCCACTAAGCCCAGCTTACCAAAACTGAGCACATCCTCAAGATTCACCCAGGCCCAAGTCATCAGAGGAATGTACCTCTTTACTACAGGAAGTTGTTAATATAAGTTGTGTTAAACCAAACTCCCAGAGAGAAACCTTGTGTCTAGTGAAGATACTGGAAGCTTGGGTACTGGCTCCAGTTACCCCAGAATTTCATGATTCCCACCTGGTTTCTATTCTTCACTGTTATTTTCTGTCACTGCACATGGGGTGGAAAGATTTTCACTGGATAATAAATTGCTGCAGATAACTGAACCCCTAGGAGCAGACCTTTGTAACTGTGAAAGGAGCATGGGGACATTGATAAAACCCTGTCTGGTCCTGTTCTTCTAATATTAATATGAACTCAACAAAATTTGAAATCAATGAAATGGATGTGAACACTCTGGATTTTCTTATGCACCTACTTTTATAGAGTATTTTCTTATTAAAGATGCTAAAAGTGAACCTTTCTGCTATGTAACAGTGATTTCACATATAACTTTCTGTCCATGGGAAGAGAGAAGCTCGTTATAATCACAAAAAATGTCTGAGTTTGATTGCTCTTGATAATTTCATTTAGTCGGTACCAGTTCATTAATTTACCAAATACATATATTTTAAAATTGCATTTAATCAAGCTTTATATTTTGTCAAGCTGAAAAACAAATTCCTAGGAGAATCAATCTGCCAAATGGCTGAAGCTCATTTAATCCAGGCTCTATGTGTCCGTGTAACCTCAGCTCAACTTTTTCAAATGGCTGAATGGTTTGTGTGCAATATGCAAGCAATCCCCATCTAGCTCTTCATAGAAAAGTGTCCATATCAGAGAAAGTCACCATCAAAACTAGAGAGCAGAGAGTAGAGAGACTGACCAGACCTTTAAAATAGTTCACCCTTACAGCAGTTATACCTCTAGTTCAGGAGCAAGTCACGTTGGAAGGAGAGATGGTGATTGGGAAGTGTCTCCTGATCCTGTCCGTCATGCACGCGTTCTGTCACTTAATAAAGAACCTCATTCCCCAGAACCCTTCAAGCCAGGACCTTTCACCCAAAGTGAATCAATTTTTAAAGTTGAAAACCCAACTTTGAGATGGGAAGAAGAGTTTAAAGCACTATTTCATTCTTTCAAGCTGTGCTACAAATGGCCAACACCTAGGGGGGAAACATTAACTCCAAGGACCAGTGAAAAGACATATAAATCACATAGGAAAACATCTTGGCCTAGCGGCTACTAACCCAATGGAGATAAATCTAGGAAAAATCTTCCTGGAGTTTTGCAGATTTTATTTTAAAAGAGAAGAAATAGGGAAAAGAAGTTTATTGACTGTTTTTTTCTGCAAATTCAACTGATGCTTTTTCCTGGTCTTAAAAATTGAGACCCAGAAACTGTTAAGGGATAAGGGGGTTTTACCTCAGTATTTAATAAGGATCCTTTTGCCAAGGTGGAATGTGCTGCAATGCACACACACAATAGATTGTGTATGCAATTTATAGACCTTCCAAATTAGCATATCTAACAAGGATGCCCCAATGGGAAGCCTGAATGAATAGTGTGATATTCCCCCATCTGAGGAATTCCCCCCTGGATGGGCCAAATCTCGAGTTTACAGGACGTGTTCTTGAGAGGACCTTGGTTTCCCAAGATAGCGTAGGGTTTTCCAGCCTCCTCTACGAGGCCTTTAGGATGTTTGGTCTCCTGGCCTAACAGAATACTAAGACTGTGCTAAGTTATCAGACTTAAGGAATTACAAGTATGCATGCTAAAAATACTGAGTATACATAAAAGTTATATAAAGGTATATAAAAGAAAAAGCAAAAAATCATCTTGGCATCACAACAACAAAATTCAGTCAGTATTATAACAATACATTATTTCTTAAATCAGTAAACCATTAAATAAAATATTGTATCCTTTATTTTAAGCTGTAAAGCTGTTACAGAATTTTGACATTTCAATAGAAACCTTGTATTGTCTGGGTTTGCATTCACACCTCCTAAGGGTATGAGCTCAGCAAAGTTAGAGAAGATAGAATATAAGATAAACAGTAGAGAAGAGGGCACCTAGGACCACTTTGGGGAAAAAAGACAGAAATGTCTTGGCCCACTATCTTAAATTCCCTTTCAGAGCCTACAGTATAATCCAGGATTCAAGAGTCTCACTATCTCTTGTTGTTAGCAAGCAACTGTAAAACCCAGATGCAAAATGCTCGCCTCATTCCCCTCTGTGTGCTGACCTACAAGGAAGATAACTGTGTACTTCTTCTATCAGTTCCTCCCACAGCCTGGGTAGCAGAGGTCTGTACAGCATGTATAAATGTTCCCACGTTGCTGATGAATCACCTAGAAATGAATCCGAACTCACATGATGGAATTTCTGAAGTTTTCATTTGCTTGTTTTTTCAAACACATGCACAGACATATATAAGAAAAGCAAGGCACTGAAAAACATCCTGATACTGGTAAGTTATATATTTGGAATATAGGAAATAGCAGGAGCAAATTGAACATGAAGACCTAGTAAATCCAGTTCCTTGGAACATATTTCTGATTATCTGGTTCTTTCTTACCCTATCACAGACTATTTGCTGATTGAAGACTGACTTACATATTGCATATTACAGCAGAACAGGAGGCTATACTGAAAGAGGATGTTGTCTTTAGGATCTCTACTCATTTATTGACAAGATGGAAAAACTTACAGTAAACGAGGCAAGGAACTGAGAGGAAAGAAGAGGTGGGTTTCAAGATAATTGTATCTGAATGTCTAGAGGGCTGGGTTTTCTCCTGCCTGCTAGTATAAATGTCATTTGTATGAATGTCTTGGTTTAAGCGAGACACTTGAGCCAAGTACCTAGAGAGGTCACTCACTGAAGATGCCATGTTTCCTCGATTCCTGACTTGGGGTCTGGACTGGGATTTACAGGACATCCTGAACATAGCTATCTGCAATGAAGAGAAATGGGAGCTATTCAAATATATAAACAACTTCAAAAGAATACTATGTCTCTGCCTAATTTTTCCTAGCAGGAATCCAAAACAATGGAATGCCCTCATTAGCCAGAAGTGATGTTACACAAAGTTGGTTAAGGTCTGTACAGCAGTTAGCCACTATAGTGCCTCCAAAAAAGTCTGGTAGAAAGTTCATCATTTTCCCTCCAGAGTAGGGTTTGAATTGTATCCAGCAAATAGAGCCTGGAGCCATATGCCAAACAATAAGAAGGAAATAAAATATTGACTAGCTGCTTACTCACAAAGCTCCATCTATTCTGTGCACTGTCCCGAGATAGAACTGCTGGGTAAAAGTAGTGTGAGGAGATGCAGTCAAAGATTTATTGTATACCCCAGAGAAGACTCAGGCTTGTGTTTGCTAACTTTGTATTTAACATTCTTTAAGATTTGAAGCTTGTTTTGCAGTTTTAAAGATGTTCATAGAAGAGTATGTACCTATGTGCAGTAGTGTTTCTGTGTTCCCCTCAGCAGGATTATATTCAGAATTGGGTTCCTAATTCCTTTAGATTCAGTGGTATTGAAATCTATTAACAGTAGTAAGCTGTTAAAACAATGATGAGGCAAACTGATAACTCACTTTAAAACCACAGGTGGCTCCTGCAGTCAGGGAAAAGTACCCTTTTTCCTTCTGAATCCTTAGCTGGATCTGCTGACAAGGCAGATAAATGCCTCTGAGGGTTTCCTGGGCCTCTGTGCCTCTTTGCCTCTCTCCTCGCCTCTCCTTGACTGAGATATGTGTGTTTTTCATGGGAATGATGTCTGTGCCAGAGTTAGAAATCCAAGAGCAAAGGTTTCAGGTAACCAACTGTATAATCTGAAGGACAAGAGGTCAGGGTCTCAGAAGGGAATAGAGAACAACCCGGAGCATCTCTGGGGAAGGCAATGGCAAGACCTGAGCTCCATTTTTGTGCTTCTGACTTTAATGAGCTTTGCCAGCCTTTGTGCTTCCACTTTGCTGCCCCTTGGACATAGACAAAGGAGTACAGTTAAAGGGATTTACCTGCAGCCTCTATCAGAGAAGCAGGCAGACAAAAACTACAACCTCGAAACAGAGAGAAGAGGAAACAATTGGTTGTCAGCTTCTAATCAATAAATTCTCCTTGGACTGTTTCTAGTTCACCTGAGCCTGATCAATATCCATTGGGGAACCTTCCAATGGGACCAACTTTTAATTTATCTCCCAATTTCCTCTCCAGAGCCAAGGCATCAGATCTAATAACTGTGCCTGTTTACCGGGTTTGCTTTTCCTCCTGACCTGAACACAAGGAGGATATCATGCTTCTTGATGGGGAAACAAAGATGCTACTGTGCAAAGGAAATGCTCAGTGCAAGAGCCCTGGATGCCACGTGCAAACAGACATTTCTGGCCTTCCTAAGGAAAGGTGAGGGTGCCAGAGGAGAGCCAGAGAAAATAAATTAGTCACTGGAGAGATGACACCAAGCATGAGGAGACAAATGTGATCAGACACTAAGAAGGTAATATGGAAGGACACAGAGGGAAGTAGGACAGAGAATCTAGTTCTTGGGACTGGCAGGCTCAGAGACAAGAATATAAATAAGAATGAATAATGTTAAATATTATTATGATAATGAATCTACCAGTTGGTCCTCAATAGTTTTGTCTTGAGCTGTTAAAAGTGACTAAGCTACTGAAATTCTAGAGTATTTGAGTACTTAATCCACTTAGTTTCCTTCGAAAATCCTCGCTACAAGTTCTTACTTTCCCATGTCCCCATATAATGTATAATAGGGACACTTTCCCTCTGAATACCACAGGGAGGAACTAACCCATGGAAATGGATTGAAGAAATGAATAGCTGCCTGGGTTCCATGTTCCTGCCAGTGATTATTAGTGACGTGGTGTGACATACTTACTGGTGCTTTAGAAATGCTAAAGAAATGCTAGACTACTGGTTATGGGATAAATCTGGAATGCACTGTTTTACAGCAGAGGTAACTTTGTTGGGATTTTATTTTTGTACATCTAAACTGAAGCCCTTACCACAAGGCTTATCCTGCCCAGACATCAGATTTAAGAAATGCTTAACCTTGCCCTTCTTACCTGGGGATTCCCCAGCCAGGAATTCAGAAAAGATGGGTTGTAGGCATGATGGCAAAAGAATGGGAAAACTAAGCAGAGAATTCAGAGTGCTACAAAAGTCCTCAGGTACATTAGTGCTCTAGCCCTAATAATGCCAAGGGCTTCCTATTTGCTGCTCTATAACCCTTCCCATAAGCTGTTGAGTCAATGCTTTTCCAAAGTGTCACTGGCAGTATTTTCCCTCTGTTGTTCCCATGCTGCTATTCTCATTCTTTTTTCCTTTGTTGTCCTCATGTTCTTGAACTTTTGCTCTCATGGTCTTGCACCTGCTTTGAGAGTCTGGGACCTCAGCCTTCCTGGCTGGTCCCTGAAAAGACAGTATCCTTCTTTCTTTTCTCTCTCTGTGTTTTTCACTCACTCCTAAAGTAGATTTGTTGGAGCTGATGTCTGCCATCAGCCACAGACCCTGCTAAGAACCCATTGTGGATGTAAGCATCACACTTTATGCAACAACAGCTGTGACTGAGGTGCCACTATGACCAAGGGTGGTGGTTCCTCTGTCAACAAAACCACCAGAAAAGCAAAGAGCAGCTACCAGGAACAGCAAAGCCACTCGTTAGTTGGAGAGAATGAGAGTGCAAACACAAGCTGTACACTCACTCTTTCTTAACTCCTATGCCACCCTACTGGAGATGCCATGACCAGACACCCACTCAAACCAGGCATTGCTGGTACTGTGCTAGAAACCTGTTAAATAATACCAGTTAGTGATTAATACTGTTTTTGTGTACTAGCTTAAGCCTGTTTGTAGGGACCATTGCACTAGCAAGAAAGGAAACAGAGTGAAAGAAAAAACTAAACAAAAATACTTGTGCCCACTTCCATGTGAATTTAATTTGGTAAAAAGTTGCAAGGCCCATTGGGAAAAGCACTCTTTTGTCTGTGCCTACATAATCATGGCACATTGCACATGCATGATGTTTTCTAACAGTTCCTACAGCCCAAGTGCAAGAAAAACCACACTGCTGTCCTTCTGGGCCTGGAAGTAAAGAAGCTCAAAGTCTCAGGAGAATACAGAAAATAAGGATGCAGATGGTGAGGATCAGACAGAGCAATAAACAGATTAAACAGCAGACAGACTGAAGCTTACCTGACAAATAGTAGTCTAAAAGATCTGGGAATATAAAAGATGAGAGGTTTATTTTCAGGTGGGAGAGGTGTACTTGGTGGTGTGGCTGAGTAGCAGGTGCTGCAGAACAGAGCATGCTTGTCCCATGAGTGATGGAATCCAGATGAAAACTCAGAAAAGGCAAGAAATGCTGAAGGAGATAAAGAGGAGAGATAGCAAGACAAAAAGAAAGAGGAATATGGAAAACAAGACTTTATCCAGATCCTGCTGCATTCGATGAGAGTGTCATTCGTGGTTTTATTTGTCTGCAGACATGGACTGAAGACATTGGTACACCTGATACTGGAGTCTAAAGAACTGGCTTAGTCTCAGTACAAGCTACTAGCATGAAGAGCCTTGAACTGGAGAGAATAAGAAACTACAGTACAATGCAATCACAAATCCTGGCCCATCTTCTTCCCCTTGAACCAATATAGTTGATATTTTAACTCTTTGTGGAAAATCTCTTTAAATGTCCTGGAAGTGAAACATGAAACAACATGGAAATTTCTCATGGATCTCTGTTGTCAACTGCAGAAGAAACTATCCTTGTAATTAGCATTGCTGTTCAGCTTATTGAAAAGTGCTGCTTTACTCCTGTGCATAAAAGTGCAGAGCAGGGAAAAGAACCTAAAGAAGTAAGTCCAAAACCTGGCAGAGAGGATTAGAGGTACTGTTCAAAACTAATAATCTGTACTTGTTAAAAATAACAGCCAAGTTTGCTCAGCACTTCTAAGTCACCTGAATAACTCATTTCAGTAAATATGACTTTAGATTTCTACCGCATCTTTCAAGAATCTGAGATAATGTCATAGGCACCAATTAGGACTCACATCCTAGCATGTGAGACAGGCAAGTACTGTTATTCCTAATTTACAAGCTAGATTTGATGATTTTCCCAAGCATTGCCAGAGATGGAGACAAGCATTCTGCCTCATTTTAAAAAAAACCTCTTCATAATCCACCCAGCTTCTTAAGGAGTGAAGCAGTTTGGCCAAATGTATGCAGCTAAACTATGACATACAACACAGGATGCAAAACTGAGGCTGCCCTGCTCTCCTACCTACTCCTTTGATTTCAGACCAGTCTCTCCCCTAATCTGCGGGCAGAGGAGGAAATAGATTTTTTTCCTCCCTCAGGGAATTTCAAACTTATTCTTCATTTCAAACTTAAACAAAAAGTGAAAAGTCTGAGGAAAAGTATAAATGTTAAGATCTAGACATTTTATATCAAAACAGAATGATCCAACATGTCATTCTGTTACAGCATTTTTAATTTTGAATCAACACATTGAAACAAAAAATAAGTCATTTTATGTTGAAATGTCAACCCCAAACAAAATATTTTGTTATGCTTCCCCCAGCTGGAAAGCCCTATTTTTTAGAAAGTTTTTTTTGTCAGAAATGACATTTTATCATTGCAAATTTGAGTTTAGGTGAAATCACGTTGTCTGATGGGAAAACATTACTGTGACAAAAGTGTTAATCATCTCCGAAGTGACTGTGTTTTCTGTCAAGAAAAGGAAGACCTAAAATGCTGACTTTAGAATTCTGAAGAGCTGAAGTGTTCGAACAAAAAAGATCTGGGAGGCCTCTGAACTGGACTGAAGTGCTGATTGTGAAGAACAAGTAAATTGTCTTTAAAAAGAATTTCTGAATGAAGCAGAATCGAATAGCCAGATAAGTGAAGGAAGAAATTAAGGGTCTTTTTTAAAGCTCTGTAGGAGTTACTTTTCTTATGCCTTGGAAACCAAGGTTATATAAGTGGATAATGTATGCACTGGGAGGGCTACCAAAATTATTTCTTGGCTCAGAGAAAGATGGCCATTCCTTTCAGAAGACATTTATGAAAAAGCACATACAACGTATATCTACTAACTCCTCATGATGTTGGACCAGTAGCTATGCTTCATGTTTGGAAGCACACAGGTTTATATCTCTTATATATGGGTTATATACAGCATAGTTCTTACTCAGTGGAACTTGAATTTGTAATAATCCAGGTTAACAGGTAATTTGTTACCTGTAGGATTACAAACAGCAGTAAGTGGTGGTAGCTCTAATCATCCGCTACCCTGAAACATCCTTTCACGTAACTTTCAGCTGCTGCTGGCTGCTTATTTATTTCTTTGGTTACATAACTTCAACATTCTTCTTTATCACCTGTGTTCTTCTCAACTCTGAATTGTTTGCTGCAAATTTGGACTCTATTGATCACCTGGCCTGCAGTTCACTGAGAAACACAGAATAACATCATTTCTACTACACAGCCTGGCAGATCCCTGCTTCTGGAAAACTTTCTATGTTGAAAATTATTAACCTTAAATGTTTTAAATTTAATGTTTACCCCTCCATTTCTGTGCCTTAAATTTTTTTGCATACACAGGTACACTATGTTACTTGATTTTCCCTTGCTTCACTTTTGCAGACGGGAAAATGAAAATGTGGTTGATAAGTGAAACATAACTTTTCTTTGCAGGGTTGCTTCATGTCTGTCAAACTGCTCTCCCCTACAAAATCTATAACACTGCTTTTATTTGTTGCTTCAATCAATCTATTTAGTTCTCAGCTAAGTAAGAATGCAATAGTACAGTTACATTAAAAAAAAATAAGTTCAGATGCTTTTACTGTCATCATTCACTGACTTTGTGTCCTTTCCCTGTGCTCCCTGGATGCAAGATCACATCCACTGGCCACTGAGTACAGTTGCCACTGTTGCCCACAAGCAGAATTAAACACCGTTTTATACATTTCTTTTTGACAAGTATCACCTTAAATGTAGTTAGATTATTTGCCCCTGTTCCCTGTACAGCTGTTCCCTAACTCTTCTCTCAAAATCTGTGTGTCTTCAGCTTAGAAGTATCCCCAGCAAGGTCACCCCATTTCTCTGGTGTTCCCATACCTTGTCTCTCACAGGTACACACCATGTATTTAAAACAGGCTTTCTAGTTTCTTTACTATTATTATCACAGAAACATCTAGAGATTCAAATAATACCAAGGATCCTCTGGGCTAGGAATAATCTCTTTTCTGAAAGGTTTGTAGTAAAAGTAGGCAAGACAATGAGTGACACTGCAAGAAAGCAGAAGGTCAAATAAATCATATAACAGATCAATAGCAGTGCCAGAATCCCTGGTTTTCTTGCAGGTCCCCAGTATCCACTGCATTTACACTGCTTCCAAATGTAAACAAATTCCTATTTGCAGTGTCTCCAGTTGCTCACCACAAACCACACAAAGATATGTGGCTCTGTGTCAGTGACATCCAGTGTTTGCATACAGGCCAGACCTGTGCTTTGGCTTCAGCACACAGAAATCACCCAACAATTTTCAAGGATCACCTGGGTTTGAATCAGCATTAGGGCTGGCTCTGCATCCCATTGCCAATACGTGGGGCTACCAGTATCACCACTAAGACTGAGGCTCCAGTGGTCTTATCATTATGTAGCCATCTCACTTCTGAAACATCCTTGCACCTCTCTTATTTATGGAGACTTCTACTGGGTGACAAAATGTATTTTTGCTGTCATAAAATGAAACACAAAGTTCTTTTTTATTAATAGAAGCCACGTTTACTTAGATGTCCTGAACATTTCAGCACTGCCATACTTGCACATTGCTCCACTGGAGACACGTAAACATAAAGCCCATCAAGTGGAAATGCATGCAGTCAGGTAGAAACAAGCAATTTTGATTTGTCACACAATATCCACATTTTGTGGAGGTTGTGAAATCCTGGCAAGCAGCCTTAGCTGATTTCTGCCCCCAGGGCCTGGGGCAGAGGTGCTTTCTGCCTGACACACACCCACCAACTCCTTTCATCTGTACAATAGGAGATTCCTTGTCTATCTCCTTATCATTCATCCAAATCATTTTAGCAAAACTGACAAAGCAGGTGTGAGTGAGAACTTCCTCTTTTAACACTGCAAAAATAAAACAAAGTGCTGGACATACACCCACACTGTATCACAGGCTTAATGTATCCCTTTTGTGGGGTCTGTTCTGCTTGTTAATACCACGTCTCTTGAACTTGTCCTTCATATCTCCTCTGCTGCTTCCTACTCTTTGTTTCCTCTCTTGTCTATTTTAATTGGGGGAAAAGAAAAGAAAGAAAAGTGTCTAATTTCAAGCACAGGTCTATCCATTGGCAAAATGGTTGGCTCAATGGAGAGAATGGGGACTGTGCAGGGGCACAGATCCTGTCTCCTGGTACAGATCATGGCAGAGAACCCCAAAGAAGGGTTCTCATTTGAATCCTCTATTTTGTTTGGTTAACAATTTAATATAATTTTTGCTCACTGAATGCTTGTCTCCAAGATAAATAATTTTCAAAATATTAATAAATACATAATTATTTCTTAATTTTATCTATGTGTTGAGTGATAACTGGATTCAATTGGTTTTGGTAAGGGGGAAAAAAAAAGGAACCAAGTAATTTAAAAATTATTATTGTTTTTAAAATTTCTGACCTTTAATTTGACAGCTGTGCTAAACTGGGAGTACAGAGCTGAGCCACCACTGAGAGATCCTGAATTCGTCTCAGGCAGAGTTAGAAATTACTGCTTTGGACTTAAAAAAATTAGGAGTCTTTTAAATAAAGTCACCCTCAGCAGTCACCAAGTTTAATCACTAATTTTTTGTCCTAGTTCAGAATGTCAATAGGCCGCACCTATCAAGGCTAGTCCTGATCTAGCAAATCCCTTCAGCACGTGTGTAGGCTGAACAAGGATTGCAATAGGAAACTTGGTTTCTTAGTGAAAAATTTAGCAAGCTATTACCCTGCTCTAATATAATTTCATGTTCATTAACTACCAGTGAGAGGAAATCTCATCAAAAGCACAAGAAAATAAGCAATTTAAAAGGGGATTGTGTCTCTTGGGGAAGAGTTTTCCAGTGCTGTCTGTCCAATAGTGCTGTTACATTTTTGTTTTTTTCTTGCATCACAGCCCTCCCAAACTCCAAACAACATGGTACGGAGGAAATGTCATTTCAAGATATGCATTAGAAAATTATTAAAAATGTACAGCTGAACAAATGTTTCCTAGTCCAGTCTAGGATGGTAATTGAAAAGTTTGAGAAGTATTTGCCATCCTTACTCAGATCACATACTGTCCTATTCTGCGAGAAACCCCAAGAGGAATTTATAGGATTATTCAATGAGTAAGGTACTATTCATGGTGAGTAAAGGTGGCAGAATCAACTTGCTACTGATTACGAGCCGCTTTCCCTCACTTACACTGCTGTAAATTTAAATTAACTCCACTCAATCAATGGTGAATAATTGATATAAAATCAGAGTAAGAGGAGAATTAGTCTATAAGTATGTCTAGAATGAATAAACAGTGAAAATTTGCCAGCATATATAACACCCCCTTGAAGCTCTGCTGCAAGGTTACTTTTATAACTGATTGTTTCATTCTCAGAAGTGCTGCGCTGCTGCTTGAAAAGAAAAATATACTGAGCTTCTGCATGCTAAAATACCCCGTGTTTTCCGAGGTCTTGTGTTTTCTTGGGTGGTATGAAAATCCCACAAACCCCACTGAGTTTAGTTCAGGCCACAGGCACATCCTAGCTAGCAGGGACAAACTGGTCTTTTGGTAGCCTGTGAAGTATCCTGGTGTTCCCTCCAGGCTTGTGGCTGGGTCTTGGATTTTCACTGGAGAAAGCTGGACCAGCACAGGATTCAAATATCACCTCTCCTCCTCTCAGCCTGTTCAGCAGATGCTCTGTACAAGCAAACAAAGGAGCACTCCCTGTCTGCACCTTGCATGTTCCAAGTAACACCAAAGCCCTGTTAGGGTCACAGTGCCTCTATCTTCACCTGGGAGGCTTCTGCTCCTTCTTCTTATCTCTTTGCTTTATATGTTTTTTTGCAGCAAGAACTATCCTTAACTGTTGTCCTGTTCTTTTGAGTTTCTCTAAGCCTTCTGATGTTTACATTCTTGTAATGGAGTTTCTCATGCACTTTCATGTAAATAATGATTGTTCTGCATTCTTCTCTGTAGGAGGAGAATTTTGATGGACTGTTAGTCTGATCAGTGTGGTTGGAGAGGTGGCAATGTCATTCTCCAACCCACTGTCACTTTTGGAATTCTATAAATGTTGAGGTCTGAAAAATAAAGTTCTCTTTTCCTGTTCCTGTTCAGATGCTGAAACACCTTGCATGAGTTTTATTATTTCGTGTCACAACAGTGACACTTAACTCTATTTGTATAATAATTCCCACCACAGGGTTTGTGTCTGGTCAGTGCCTCTAATTACTACCACAACGTTGTTATTATTAATTAATCTGCAGAGACCTCATGATCCCTTTTGGGTGGCATATTTTTAACACCCATGACTATTGCCTGGATATTGTTTAATTTTAGCTGCACACATCACATTTAGAGAATGATAAAATTGCCTTCCCCCTTCTGTGATGTCGACCCATCCCTGTTCTCACTTAAACTCCTGCCATTCCATTCTCTGTCCCCCTTTCCTCTCCTCTGGCATCTCCAAGCAGTGGGTTGAGGGGGGTGCCATCACCTCTGGAACTTGCAGATTAAAAGGCAAAAAATTGACAGTAAACTGCCAATGGCTCATTTACTGTTGATGGTGAGTCAATCAAAATCCTGCTTTCCCACTGCTTCCTGGCTTTCCCATCTGTGTGAATTCATGACCCGATTTCTGATGTGTTCCACACTGTTACTTTTTTCCCCTCAGAGTTTAATTGCTTCTGTTTCACATTTGGGTGCTGAAAAATTGACAGAAGCTGCACAATTCCCTCCAGCAATGGATCCTGTTTATATTGCTGTAAACTACGTTTTGCAGTGATATGATTAGTAATAAAAGGGAGAAAATTAAACAGAAATTAGCATCTCTTTGTATAAAATCTGGCTATCAATCACATTTTACTCTAAGGGTCACCAAGAGTAAAACTCTAAGGGTTAATATTATTAAAGGCTCACCCCAAAGCTCGATAAGTAAGAAAGATATCAAGTGAGGAAGCTCTGGAAAGGATTGAGAAAGAACTGTGAATCTACAGGGCCTGGGGAGGGCTGCCCCTGGACTGCTGCTCCAGCACAGGCGGATTGAGGTTCTTTATCTCCTGAAGCTACCCTGAGGACAAGGCACACTCAGAACATGCTGCTACAAATTTAGAGAGAAGATTGTGCAGCAAGTTGTTATGCTGTGAACATCTAAGGATGTCAATAAAGCTAATGTCTTTTAAAAGACCAATCAGTATAGCTGAAAAGGAGGGGAAAA
>VZRH01000653.1:270873-296441 GCA_013397555.1 Urocynchramus pylzowi | reverse complement strand
GAAAGAAAAAAAAAAAAAAAAAAAAAAAAGCAAAGCTTTTGGGCACATAAGACCATCTTGAATGACATTTCAACTCTTTTCTTCTCATTGGGTTTGAAATAGAGTAATTTCTTCTTTGTCAGAAGAGTGACTGTAACATTTTTTTCGATACTTTTCTACCTTTTTTTTTTGTCTTGAAAACACACCTGACCTTTTATTTGCTGAATACTATACATTCAGTAAATAAAAACTGATACATAACATAATCACGTTTTGTTTACTTGAACATACTCGCAGAGCACAGACTACTTGATAGTCATTTTGATATTATTTCATAGGTACTTTAATTTTTAAAAGGTTTACTAAGATTACATAGGAAGAGTCATAAGAAATATGAAGCTTAATAAACCTTGAGGCACTGATGTTTAATAGAAGGCTTTTTTTTTTTTTTAATGAGTTGTTTTGATTGGGAAACCTTTGCATAACATGCTCTTGATTCACTCTACTGAGATACACTCACTGTCAGAGCAATTGTCAGAGTTTGACTCAGCTTTATTCAAACCCTGCATGGACTGATGTATACTTTTAATTCTCATGAGGTCACTGCAAAGTGCTGGACGCTGCTGAGATGCTTTGTAGGACAGGAATGGGACCTGTGATGGAAACTCAGTTCTCCACCCTTTCCAATGTCATTAGACTTTCTCCATATAGGTGAGGATGCTCCTGAGCAGAGCAAATGCCCATTTTTATTCACAGTCTACTTTATCAGGTAGTAGACTGTCATGTGCAGCTGGATAAAAGGCAGCATGGCAAGATCTGAGAGCAAGACCTGCTGCTCAGTCAGGTGGTACCAGATTTAGATACCTTGAGTGAGGATGTTGTTATATGGCCAAGCCACACAAAAGCTACTTCCAGAGCTGGAATGGCTGTTTTATGGCTCTGATCAGCTTGGTAAGAATCACCATTGTCCAGAATCCCTCTGCTAATAAACTGCAATGTGATATTTATACTCTGCCTAGTTCTCTTCAGCAGGCAGCTGCTCCCAGAGAGGAAGTAGATTTATTCTGCCACTCCCAGCACACCTAGGCAGGAAGTTTGGATCTTCTTATCATTCTATCAGCCTTTTTTAGCTCTCTTTGCAGAAGGCAATTGCTGTGCTATGATGTTTGTGCATGGCTCTATGTCTGTGCACATGTGTGCATGTGTCTGAGGCAGGCACAGACACTGCTGTGCCTCGGAGCTCTGCATGTCACACAGTGTCACATGATGGCACATTGGCTCTGCCAAGAGCTGTGTTGCTGCTCCCCAGTTCAGGCACAAGGCTGTTCATACCTGGAGGAAAACAGCACTTCATCACCCCATAATATAGCACCTCTCCAACATCCTAAATCCAACCTCATTCCAAAATGTAGGGATGGACATCCTCATTTACCTTTAACAGATGGAATCTAAGCTGTCTGTGAAGAATTTCTTTTTCCCTCCATAAAAGAAGTGATGTTTTTCATATTGATCCAATTAGAGATGGATGAGATAGGAATGGGATGAAGACATTGTACTGTTTGGTGGAAAATCAACACAGACCAGTATGATTCTGAAAGTATTGATACCTGTCTTATGAGCCAAAGGCACATTTGTAAAGAACTGGCAGTATCACTCCAGTTACTAATAGACACATCTTTTCATTAAACTTACATTTAATGTACAGGAAATGACAGTGAAGTCAGGTTCTGTACAGGAAAATTATTCCATTAGCAAATTATCTGGTCTTTGGTTTGAGCAAAGTGTTTTAATTTTAAATCAGAGGTTCTGATTTTTTCCTTCTCAGAATGTGACCTGCCAGGGAATATCACTACAAACACCACAATCATGAGACCACAATCATGTCCCTCATCTTGCAAGCTTCTCCAGAAACTTAGCTGTCGTGGAGCAGAATTTTTTATTACCTTTCCTTCCTAATATATTCTGATCTACGGGGAAGAGGACAGCACAGGTGGGAGCTTTCAAGGGCTTCAGTGGCACTGTATTCAGCCCCCACCAAGTTTTGAAGAGGTAATGTCACCTTTTTGAAAGGTCCATGTTGGATTGGCAGCTTCTGTCAATGGTTAGTCTTGTGCTATTGTTTTAGAAACTCAGTTTGGTTCAGTTAAAGGCTGAGACCCTGGAAGCTATTCATACATGTGCCCAGAAATTCCACTTGTGCTTTAAAGCCTGACCAGGGATTCATATTCTGAACTCTGGAAACAATGCAGTCTAACAGAGAAAATACTTTTCTGACCAGAAAAGGAAGCTGACAGTAAAATTGGACAGGTGTGTCCAAGGCTCCCTCTGTGAATTTGGGGAAGTAACTTCTTCTCTCTGCTTTTTATTCCCTGCTTTTGAAATGAAGGTGATACTTCACCAGGCTCTTTTAAGGGTAACATTCAGAAATGACTCATGTGCTCAATAAACCATGATTGAGCTGCAGAAAACTGACTGAGAACCCAGCATAAATCTGCTAATTAATCTGGCCCAGCTTTTGCCATTGCAAGATTTCCCTGTACACTAAATAATCTTTTTCAGTCCTTTACAAAANAAAAAAAAAAAAAAAAGGTCTTTTACCACTGGATAACCCGATGTGAGTGGAAGTGCTTCTTATAGGGAAAGAGTAGAAACTAGGGCTCCTGGGTTCTATTTTCAGTTCTGCCACTTACCCACTATTTGACTATGGACAAAGCACCTACCCTCTCCACACTTCATTTCATTAAAAACAGCTCAAGAGGGTATTGCAAGGTTATTATTTTTCTAATTACCCCAGAGTCCTTGCATGAAAGGCCTTTCAGGAAAGAGAAGAATTTCACAGAAAATAGTAATCCATCACTTAGTTGCCAAGAAATCACAAAACTCTGCAGACTGAACCATGAACAAGCTGTGTCATTGAAGCTTATTTCTACTTCTGTGTGACAAACACCTGAGCAAATCAACTGTGGGAGTAAACATCATCAAAGGTTATTAGTTAATAAGTACTAATCTCCCACAAACACTTGTATACTAAAGCAGGCACCTTCTAAACACAGGCTCCACTGCAAAAGAAATTTTGCTAAATCAAAGTTGCTTTTTTCTTACCTATTTCCCAATAACTTTGACTTGGCATGTGAGTATGTACTGAAAAATGCATCCTGGGACCTTCTGTCAAATCAAAATTCCTTTTTTTTATGTCAATTGTGCCAATTCTCCTCCTGTATTCAGAAGCACTGTTGGGGTTTGATCTGTTTAGATGACATCATCCATACATTTAGTACTGCTCAGTTTGCTGTGACCCACCCACAACAGCCTGGGGGCAGTGTCCCTGTCACACAGGCTTTGGCAGAATTCTTGCACCAGAATCCCCCATGATCTGAGTCCCTTTGCCTGTTCCACACCACACTTCACTGTGTTTCATTTGTGGATATTATGATAAAATTGGTGGAATTTAAAACTTCTAAGTAAGTTGCTTTGTCCTGTTAAAAGCTTTTGCAATGCTACCTTTTACTGGGATGTGTTCATCTATGACAGCTGTGCCAAGTCCTTTAGGATGTAAGATTCTGTACAGTAAAATGCTCCAGGCAGGAGCCAGCACACATTTGGTCACTTCTAAAAAGCAAAGACATCTACTTTCAACCCCAAGAAGAGCAAAGGGGCAGTTTAGTGCCAGAGGACTATGATGGTATGTTATGAAATCTGGGTTGAAATTTTTTAATTTGAGGAACTGCAATGCACACTGAAATCTCCTTCTTGAGCATCTCCTCCCAGTCTTCCACTGATGCTGAGGGCTTCTGGATATTCAGTGCTGAAAGAGAGAATATTTGCTCACCTTTGTTTGCTACTTTGAGAACTATTTGTACAAATAGGATTTTACAAATTACTGCTGGAGTGGCAGGTTTAAGAAGCACTCAAACACCTGCCTTTCTTACAGACTGTAGTCCTACTGAAGCTGACAGGACTACTCACATGCTGCAAGGCAAACACAGACTTAAATAGTTATTATGTGAAGTCCCAGCACAACTGAAGATTGTGTAAGTGAAGCAGTCACCCCTGACTTCTGGTCTGAGGTTGAAACACTCAGTTGCCAAGAAATGCAGGTATTTGGAAATTAACTCATCAAGGATCAAATGAATTTCATTATCTTTCCACAAAATGAGATTATGTTAGTGTGGAATGTTTTTAATGCCATTTACCAGCATTAGTTTCTGCTCATGTAAAAATCTCCTTTCTTGTGTATTACAGTAAAGCAGAATTTGTCAGATTGCAGAGAAACTGGGCACTTCTACTTTTGATTTCTGATCACAGCTCTACCTTCCTCCCCCAAGAAAATAGAAAATGATTAGTCATGTAGTGCCTATTGATTTAGTAGTCTTCATTTTAAAAATTATGTTTCTCAGTATTGTTCTTTTTTTTATTATTATTACTGAAGCAAATTGTAACACACTGAATTGGAAATTGGTTAACTCCTTCCTATCTTTGTTTTTATAGCTCATTTTCTCTTTGATTGAACAAAAGCCATAAAGTGAGAACTGTTTTCTCTAAACATAGGAAATAAAAGACAGGCTTCATGAGAATGTGTTACTCAGGTTACTTGTGCCTCTCTCATTCTCACCATCCCCTGTAGTTCCTTCTCTTCCTTCCCAACTCTTTTACCATAACCTTTCTAGGAGAATATCTATTAGCAGAAGCATACAGATAGCTGCTGATAGTGAGGGGACTTGGCTGAACTGTCACATGAGCCATGTGTTCTGTTCCTTTGACAAGGGGTGTAATAAAAGCCTGGTTCTTTCCCTGTGTCAGAGAGGCACTAGCTAATGTCACAGTCGTGCTTCCCCTCTTCTACAGGGATCCTCTTGCTTTGCAAGGTGTACTGGGAAAAGTGCAAAAGGAAGTCTAACTCTGCCTTCTATGGATATGTAATGATTTCCAGTGAGGCAGGCACTGCAAAAGGAGACAACATCACACGAAGAGAAGAGAGAAAGTCTGTAAAGGTCCCTGGCCGAATTTTTCCCACCAAAAAAAAAGTTATGAACAAGAGATGATTCTCTTGTTATGAAGGTAATGATTCTCTCAAATCATAAGTAATATGTCATATAAATCTTCTTAAAATTCTTTGTCTACCACCCTAGAAACCATTGCGCTTTCCCTCTTGAATGATCTCTATAGTGTCCCTTTCCTGAAATATCAACAACAATCAGGCGTTTAAGAAGGTTTAGATGGGGAAAATTCAGGACAATAGAATGGCTGATCTGGCTTTGTATTGGAACAAGGGAACTTAGAAAGGTGACAGAAAATAATCTTCACGGAATTAATATGTGTGGGCTTGGGGCATAGTGGAAGACAGACAGATTTACTAAGGGATTCTTGAGGCAAGAGGATGCAAGTGCCAATCCGTATCAGACAGAAGTGATGTCAGATGCTGCTCAGAAGAAAGGAGTGATCTCCTGCTAGAATTCCTCATAAAAAATCTGAGCAATTACTACAGAGTCAATGTGAGTTGCTGTGGTTGGACACAGGTTTCAAATCAAACTTTGAGTGAAGTATTGGTTTGGTCACATATGTAGGACTGATGGGATCTTAGAGGGGAACTCCAAGAACAGCAAAGTGTGGCAGAGGAATGAGAAGAGCGGCTTTGTGTGCTGAGTTTCCAATAAAACCAGACTCAAGAAGGATGAAGGAAGAGAAATCTACAGAATGAATTCTGTGCTCACTCAGTTGGGAGTCTGGAAGTGGAAAATGTTCACCAACAGGTATTAAATTATAGCGATTATCCTAGGTATTCGTTCAAAGATTTGCTAAGCTGTTTTTCTTATTTTCCTGTTTTGCCCAGTGACCTTTATTTAGCCTTTTTAACAGCCAAGGCTGGGACAGCCAGGTATATGTGCTGTAACTGGCAAAGCTAAATAGATTCATAGAGTTGTTGGGTCTGAATTGCATCCACAGCATGAGTGCTCTAGAGATATACACTTGAGCTCAGCCAGAAGTTATGGGCTTGAAACGGGAATTTTTGGGTGAAAATCTCTGGCCTATGACATACAACAAGCCAGACTCCATGACCTAATAGTCATTTCTGGGTTTAAAATCAATGTATCTGTGGGAAAAAGACCATCTGTCCTATGCTTTGCCTTTTGTGCAAACCCATTATCTCTCTAGGGTATCTGTATTCAGCTTTCAGCAGCCTCAGGCATGAAGGCTTTTAGTGATTATAATTCTACCACCATTTTGCACCTTCAAAGCTTTTGCAGGGAAGCCTCCAGGGATTGGAGTGAGGCAAAGTCCAGTTGTAATTCCAGTTTACCAGTTCAATTGTAGGCTGACTGATTGCAATGGTATCTGTCATCAGCACGGAACAACAGACAAAGTTGATTCCTGAGAACAAGCTGACCTGGAAACTGTGTCACTAAGAGCTAGAAAAAGCATTAGAAATCTGAGAGATCTTAACAGTCTCAGGCTGTAGCTTCTTCCATTTTGCATTTCCATACATTGCACTCACGGTTCACCAGCACCTCAGTAACACCTCTGTAATCCATATTCTGTACCTTCTCCTGATGCCTTGAGCCAGACTCTTGGTTAAACCAGTGATATCTTGTTGTCTGCAATGGGGCTACTTAAAATTTGCCAACCCCTAAGGTGAGAGTCACAGCTCTCTTCTCCTAGTCACCCTCACAAACGTTCATTTGTTATTATTTTTAAGGTTCTAATTCAACCAAGCCATAGTTTCCACTGCCTCTGGAATCAATATTTTCTCTGTCTTTTGACAATTTTTTTATATTTTATTTTTATATGCAGTCTTCAAAAGGCTATAATTTACAGTTAATACCATGCAATCAAAGACAATGGCAGGATTCCTGTGAGCAGAGCAATCCTGGCTTTCTAATCATGGCTCTCATGCTCTACAGAAGAATTACAATCCTGTTTGTGGAACAGCAAATACCTGTTCCCACAAACACATGCAGTATTTTACAGTTATATTGAATGAGGGAAATCTATGCTTCTCTTCACTCAGAAAGACTTGATTACCTAAACTAACACCCCTAGGGAAAGGTACCATGAGAAAAGAAGATTCCTGGTCTGGGCACATTTTAGTCCATATTGCATTTTTGTGGGTCGTTAGGTTCAGAAAGGATGCCCTCAGGTGTGCAAGGTGATTTCCAGCACCATTTTGTGACAAAGGCAAGGTGTTTAGTGACTTCAGCAGGGCCCTGCCTTGCTAGCAACTGATGCAAAATGACTAAATTCACAACTCATAATTTGCTGAGTAACCGCTATACACAGGAGTAAAGGAGTAATACTACAAGTGTAGTTCCTGCTGTGTTTTCCACTAAGGAGACAAGTCCCCCTGAATAGGTTTGACCTAAGGTAAAAAAAAAAAAAAAAAGCAGAAAAGAGATAAGATAAGGGCTGCTTTGGTTTGAGATAATTCTACAGGACTCAAATAAAGAACAAGCTTTGGTAGAAGTGAGATGAATCTGCCCTAAGGCCTGGATGGACAGAGCACACAACTTCAAACTCCTGTGTTTGGACATACCTAACCCACACAGATATTCCTGCAAGGCTGTGGGTGCCTCTGGTGCTGGAGAAGCTGAGAGGGCTGAGTTTTGGTGAAAGAAATCTGGCATCATGGCATTGATGCATTTTGTTCTGCATTATTCTCTCTTAAGCACCGTCTTTCCCTACTTGTAATGGTCATGTTGGAGGACAATTACCTTTGCTAAATGAAAACGACCAGAATGTGTCAAGGGTCAAGTAAAAAGCAATATACAAAGCAGCCAGAAGTAAAGGAGTATAAGGCAGGGAGCTGTCCAATTCTTCACTTTCTGTGAGGCCAAAGACATTTAATCTGCAGCTGCAGCAACAGCTATTTCACTGGCTTTGGAATGGAGGGTGCCAGTGATCTTATTCTTTTACAGGGTAAGATCAAGGAAACACCCTCAGCACAGCTTTAGGGTGGTTTGGTGCACTTAGGAAATGGCTGGAGTGTCTTCTATTCTCAAGTTGTTTGTCACTCTCCATCTCCCAAGGGAGGCAAGGTTTGGAGAAGAATTGGTGGGAGCTGCTTAGCCTATTTCAGAGCAAAGCCATTGACTTTAGGCAATCCCTAGGCAAAACTGCAGGACTTAGCCCTCTAAGCTGCAGTGGCAATAGTTCTTGGGAAAGGACTCCTAGAGACAAGCTGGAAGGACCAACTTTCATATCTTACTTTGCTCCACTCCTGTCAAAATGAGGTCTTAGTACATTTGAGGAAGTTTCCTTCCACATATACTGAACCACCTTGCTGCAACCAATCTCTTCTCGATGAACTCAAAGTTTTTATGTTTTTTTTGCAAGTCTCCAAAAGTACTAGATGCCATGCCATTTTATCAGTGTTCTAGTAAGAAGCAAAACTCTATTTTGTCTTCCACTTTTAAACAAATATAGAACTTGACCTAAAATCAAGTGGCTCCTTAGATTTTCCTTTATATATTCTCAAAGGAGTATCTAGAGAAAACAGAGTTCTACACATCAGAACAGACTGTTCTCCTACAGCATCTCATCAAATGACTGTAAAAAAAAAAAAAAAAAAACGTCTCACCTCAGAAGAGACTGTCAAGCCACGAAGATGTGCTATTTCCCCCAGTCTTACTGTTCCTATCCCAAACTCTTTCTCAAGAAGTGTTTACATTGAAAATGCTTGAGAATTGGGAGAATTTACCAAGCGAGGTACTCAGTACATGCCCTGTTTCCTGTATTATTCCCTGGCAAATTGCTACAGACTACTGTAGAAAAGCCAGTATCAGACACACACAGAAGTCACATTAGATGACACACAAGGGAGATGTAAATAAACCGCAGAGAATTCAGAAAAGGTGCAGCAGAGTTGTTGCAAAAATTCAGAGCTCCTGGCTTTGATATGAGTTTCAGTGAACGGCAGAGTGTATCTTTGAGAAGGGCAACCCAGGGAGAGAGGATAATGCTCAGTATATAGTGCGTTCAAGAGGAACTGAAGGGGAACAAAGGCATGGCCGACAGTGTACCCATGTGCTGCAGACAGGCAATTACTCTATAAATCACAGTTAAAGGAGACCTCTGCTAGCTGGCACCTACCACAGTCCCTCACCTCTCTGAGCGTCGGCTGCTGTGATCACAGGCAAAGAGAGACATTTAGCAGGACAAAAACTGGTAAGTACTGAGACAAATAGGTCAGCATCAGCACTAACCCCCCAAGACCACAGGTCCTGAAAGAGTAGGGGCATCTCTGACTGAAAGTGCCTTGAAGGGACAAGTTCTCAAACTGATGCAGATTAGATGATGGGATATCTGACCTGAGGGGGGGTGGCCACAAGGGCACGAGGAGCTGTTCTTGAGAAGCACAGGCTAAACCACTTATCATGATGGTTTCATTGCAGGGAACAGTCATGCACTATTAGTGCTGAAAGATTTCCCAGCCCTAACGGCTAGGATTTTAAGAATCTATTTAACTTTGATAGTCTATAGCCCATCACTGGAAGTCTGCTTAAAGGTGTGATTGCTCTTCTTTGTATTGGAATTGCTGACAGATCCTTAACTATTATGGCGCTTACCAGCAGTAACCCATTTAAATAGAAAGAAAGAGGAGAGCATAAATGGCTTGTGCTGTTTGAATTTGATTTACCCATCAGCAGAAAAAAGTTCCATGTATAGATCCTTGCAACACTATCCAGTCCATGAGTTTTCTGTGCTCTTTGTATACCAATATACCATAAAGTTAGAAAATGCATTATCCTGGGGGAAGGATGCTACACTGAAGGGAATTTGGGTGCTGGTTGTTTTTGAGCTGCAATATGTGGCATTGTAATTCCGTGTCAGTGATTTAAATGCTCTGATAGAGTTGGTGACAGCTTAAATGGCTCCAGCCCCCAGCCTTCCCTCACCCTCCTCTCTGCCTGCAGTACCTCTCTCTTATGGATGGAAAGCTGACAAGTTCTTTGCAGGAACAAAGAGGAGTAGGAGAGTAGGTGGAGAGACCAGTAATTGTTTAGGGTGGGTTTTTTCTACTCTTGTTTAAAAATATGAGCAAATATGGAGACATTCCACCTTCGTTTTTTCATGCTGAAGTGCAACTAGCTGTGAATGCCAAAAGAGGCTATTTGCAAGGCCATGTACCCCATTGCCCCTGCCCTCCAAGTGGGAGGAATGGAGGGAAAGAGAGAGAGAAGGTGAGTAGCCCTTCAGGCTGCTTTCGTCATCCTGTGCCAGCTCTGCAGTGACAGGCTTCTGACAGGAGACAGCCTTTTCTCTGAATCAATCATCTGTGTTCTGGTTCCTTATTCCCCCCCCACCTCCTGCTGGTACACAGCACTGCCCAGCACACTGTGTGACAAGAGACCTTCAGGGGCTGCCTTTGCCCTGCTGTGTTACTGCAGGTTAGCCAGGGGTGCTGCTCTGCCTGTATGTTCAGAGCCACTCAAAGCCATGTGATGCTTCCTACCTGGATCCTTAGCAAGGCTGAACACAAAGTGGGCAACTGCAAGTGCAGCTGATGAAAATGATCATTGTTTCTCTTTAGATTCTTACAGCAAAGACTGTCACTCAAATCCAGAGGGGCAAGAAGACAAGCCAAGACTGGAAAAATACAGATATGCACTGTGCAGGACTGAATCCTACTGGGAAATAAGGTATCAGAGCATCTTGTTATCATTGCCACTCCTATTAATAACATCAGTGACTTCAGGTACAACCTCTACAACTCTGGAATGGTCTAAAAATACAGAGTGATGGATGATGCAGTACCAAACTCCTGATTTACATTTGTTAGAAGAAAACAACCACAGCTCACAGAGAGTAAATATGTGATGCTGTCATCCCTAAGTGGTGGGGATAAAAAATGTATTACCCTGCTCTTTATCATGTACCCTTGCCTCTATTTACATTTTCTCTCTGTCATGCATACTGATATGGATATAATGGAAATGGAAGGGGTATGGAAAGGGTATCCATCAGAGAGAGGGAAAGTCAGTGACTCAGGTTAATCTTGTATCTTGAAAAAGTCAGTGGTAGGTGCATATACTTTGAATATCAGCACTTCATGAGGTCACTCCTAGCACACTCCTAGCACTCAACTTCTTTGTCACTCCTAGCACACTCCTAGCACTCACCTTCTTTGTATGAGACAGGTAGCTACACAAGTACCAGAAGAAAAGAAAATATGCCTTCTGTAAGACAAAGGTAGGAGACATTAATGAGTCTGGCACTATTTACAGTAGAAGATTTTCAAAGCAGAGATCCCTTGCATCCAACTTCAGCTACTGAAATTCAGCATCTGTGATGGACATCTTATCATTCTAGGCTCTCTCTGCAGTCAGGGGAGAAAGAAACACATCCAGAGTGGAAAGCAGATCTTCAATAGCCTCTAGCTTTCCACAGACCATACGTACAAAGAACCTAGGACAAGCACATCCTAGCTGAAGCATCTCAGTTAAGTGCCTAACTTCGTGTGGGATGACTCTAGATTGATTTCATCTTGCAGGCTGCCCTCTCTGGCACTTCGGACAAGCAGATTCTGCCCTCTGGTAGGGTGACTGCTGTTGACTGTCTCTGAATGAGAAAGAGGGGTAGGTTAGGGTTTTGTGCCTTTAGTGGAGGGACAGCAGTGACTGCCAGTGGAGAGAGGAAGGGCTCAGAAACTCAAGAGAATGAATAGTATGGTCAGGGACACTTCTAGCAGAGGGTCATGTGGGGAGCTTGAAGAAGGGGAACACACAGCTGAGGAGGGCTGCCTGGATGGATTAGGGTTACTAACTGCTGCAGACTGAGAGTGTGGCACCTGGACTCTGACCAACCTTTGCCCAACCATAGCTCTGGGGCAAGAAGAGCTGTACAGAAAAAAGCTCTGCCAAACCACCTTAATGAAAAGACTGAAATTAGTGACACTCCCAGCTGCTTGTTTAAAATGACAATGTTTTTATTAGGGATTAAATAGAATGGGAAAGAGAAGGAGTGTTGTGTAAAGTGTGTGCTGGCCTTTGTGCCTGCTGCTGGGGGTGTGATCAACAACACCAGCTGGCAGCTCTTTGGTTAAGAAAAAAAAAATAATACAGTCCTGGAGATTGCAATGTGAACAAGAGCATGCAGAGCACTCAGCACAGGAAAAACAGCTGGTGAGGAACCCAGGCTGTGAAGGCACAAATTGCAGTCAAAGCCAATAAGAATTTCCTTCTAATGCACAGGAAGTTCTCTCCATTGCTCTAGCTTCCCCACACACTCCTTGGCCTTCCACCACCCTGCTTTAGTAAAGCAAATGCAGATATCTGGGGATTGAAAATCTTGGGAGACAAGCTGCCCATACTCCTTGGTGTGGAATACAACCATGGGGTGAGAAGTGGAGAGTGGGCTCTGCTCACTCTTGATGGTTCATGCAAGGTTTAGGATTTGGCAAGCAGTATTCTGTGAAAGCAGCTCTTAGACCAGAAAAATGCATGTGGTCCTGTCCTGCAGACCCTCACTGCAATGGCAGCCTCAGGCTCCATCCAGGTCTGCAAAGGTATTCCACACACTCCAGCTGCCCTTTCTGTCCTGCAATCTGATCCAGCTTAGCTGATTTCACTCAGTTCTGCCCTGAAGCTTCCCACTTTTCAGTTCTGCATCACAGAGATGATGTAAATCCAGTTTTTCCCTGCAACACCCTCAAGTGTTCTAGAAGTCATTTTATTTTGATCAAAGTCAGTCAGCTGTGGCCAAACTCTGTTGTGTGTTGTTTGCAGTACACCTGTACTGATGCATTCACAGCATATTTATCACTAGAGAAGACTGAGCAGCTTTTCCTCCCTTTGATTTGAGATACTAATTAAACCTATTTTTATTGAGATTGAGGGCACTCAAAGCCTAAAGACCATCTTTGTTTCCTAAAGCCAACAAGGTGAGACAGAAGCAGGCTCTAGAAAGAGTTCATTAGCTTGGGAATGAACCCCTTCTCTGACACTGACCTACTCTATGACTTTGAGCATCTTACTTTACCATGCGTGACAAATAGCAATTAAGTTGCTGCATACTCCACTAAGAAGTTGTTAGCATACACAGTGATGAGAAATGAAATGCAAGAACTTTGGAAAAATATGCTGGGAGGTCAGATCTGAGCTAGAGTGCTTACATGTATCTTTAACTGAGTGATAACACAGACTTTGAAAGAAAAAAGGTGAGTTTAAAAAACCAAATCAAAAAATAATTGTGCAGCCTTTAGCTCTAGATAATGGC
Organism: Urocynchramus pylzowi; assembly: GCA_013397555.1. Taxonomy (NCBI): domain Eukaryota; kingdom Metazoa; phylum Chordata; class Aves; order Passeriformes; family Fringillidae; genus Urocynchramus; species Urocynchramus pylzowi. The sequence goes on along the minus strand of VZRH01000653.1, from coordinate 283,253 downwards.
AGCGTGAGAAGCGGGATAATTAAATGATTGATATGATTTCAGAAAGAAAACGCAGTTTTTCTGGGCATGCACAAGGTTATCTGTGTCATTTAATTAACCTGCATGCAGGAGAGGAATTCTCTGTTGTTATCTCCTGATCCCAGTCCTGTGATGTCTGCTGGGTGTTATTTTTTGTTTTTGTTTTCTAAGCTGGGTTGTGGTTTGTTGATTTTTTCCCTAGGGATCAGCAAGAGCTGAAGAGATTGCTACAAAACAGAAAAGAAATATCTTTTAAAGATTCTTTAGAATGGTATTAACAGGGGAATGCTTTATATCAGGTGTCTTGTGTGGTATACTGATGAGGTTTCTGCCTGAATTCCTTTTTTTTCGTGGGGAAACAACAACATTTTGCTAGATCAGCAGCGCTGGTAAGGGGTAAGAGCAATCAGGGCACTGCTACCTCATCTCCACGATGTCAGCGAGCACTGGCCCCCTGTGAGGGTCCTCCATCACCAGAAATCTGCTTCAGCCACTGGCTCCCTCCCTTCAGCTCCCTGGTTTCAGCCCTCTCCTACTAGTCCTGAACAGGGACCTGCATATCTCTCTGCAAGCAAGCTCCACTCTTCCCTGCAGGCTGCACCTCCTTTTTACAGCTGCCACTCTATCAGGCTTTAGTTTTATTTGTTCTTGACTCCCAATATGCAGCTGGAACTGTGCCTATTTACAGAGGGAAGTATGGGAGTCTCCAAGGAGAGAAGCAGACAAGCAGGGAGCTGAGGAAAGGACTCTAACGTTTGGGTCTGGGACAGTGGCCAAGGCATTCGTGTTCCAGTGAAGTTTGTCAAAATTCAGAACAGTCCCAGCCAAACCAGCAGAGCTTGTTTGCTGTCATCCTTGGCAGGGATGCCAATGAACACCTCAGCCATGAAGGCTCAGCTTCCTTCCCTCTCCCCTGCACATGATGGAGGCTCAGCTGAAGGTGGCTCTGGGTGACATAAACCCATCCCTACAGCAGTTGCTCTGTCCAAAACACTGACCAGTCCTATGTTGAAATACAAGAAATCCAGGGAGCTCAGGGATTGCTGCAGGAGGGGAAGAGTGAAGTGCTTTCCAATTTGGTCTTTTTAAAACACATCCCAAGCCATGTATGCTACAAGCCAGCACTTCTCTTGAAGATGTCAAGTAACAATATAAATACTGAGAGCAATGAGTCTATATATAGTAGATAGGCATCTACAGGGGGAAAGGGAGTAAAAGAAAGAGAGAAGACAGACAGAGAGATGTGTGCTGTAGAAATGTTTCTTGGAGCTTTTGATGGTGTTCCTCTATCTTTGTCAAGAAAAACAGGAATATGTCTGAAAGTTCAAATATAAAAGACTCCCTTTAGAGCTTAAAATTAATCTCTATGCCTTCCTGTTATGTGTCGACATACAGACTCAATGTCATTGTGTATTTTTAAACCATCTAACACTGGTGCATCAGCCCTCTAAGCAAGCCACTAAAAACCAAGTTTTCTTCTGCAAGGCCGTATTTGCAGTAAAGGGAACCGGAGATCTGTTTAAAAGAAGTGATCCTTCCAATCTGATCTGAATAGCAAGGAGCTCTGCACAGAGAAATGGCAGGACACAGGGCTGTCCAGCTCTTGTCTGTGAACTCCTACTCTTATTTTGAGATTTTTGCAGTTTCTAAATTGTCTGATATTTGCATTGTGACAGTACAGCAACAGTGATGCAATTCTATGGGACATGGCCATCGAGGCTTTGAGGAACAGCAGTACTAGAAGCAGATTTTGATGTTTAAAAATTTAAATTTGGCGCTATGTCATACACATTCAGATCTCCACAGATCAGTATTTGTGGTAAATGGGGCCACCCCCATCCACCACCCTGGATTCTGTATCTACAAGAAGAATGGTTTTTTTCCTAGAAAGGCTGATGAACTTAGTAGAAGGGAAACAGCCATGAAATTATTTTTACGAGGGAACAGCAAACCAGAAGCAGAGATGGAGTTAAAATTCAAGCTTCCTGAGTCCCAGTCCCATCCATTAGAACATATTGCCTGAAATCTAAGTGTAGTGCAAACAGCCAGTTGATAAGCTTTTTACAACAGGGATGACAAAGTGGAAACTATAATCTCCTGGATATGCTGCTTTGTGGCCAGAAGAGGATTCTGTTGTAATTTTTTTTTTTAAACTAGAAATAGTAGGCTGCCTCCCCTTGAATAACAAAATAGTAGAAGAGGACAAATTCTATTTGTAAGCTCTGTCCACAAACCCCATGCAGTATTTGACCTCCTGACCCCTTTCCTGCATCCATGAGAAGCAGAGGACCTGCGTGGGAGGCACGGTGAGAGGCAGGGACAGGAGTGCAGCCAGAAGTGAGCAGGGTGTGTCATGATGGGGACTCATCATAACTGCCAGCAGTGACTTTGTCCTATTGGGTCAGGCTCCTGATGGAGAATGGAGTGAGCCTGAGCAATGGTGACTTTGCTGTAGCAGGCCTGATGTCAATATTTGAGAAAGTCCTATGTAACTATGTAAGAAAGGACCCTGTGGAGCCTCCCTAGTCCTGGCAGCCCTGCCTAGAGACCAGTGGCTCCTCTTCTTCTTTCTCCTTTGAAAAAGGTGCAGAAGGACTGTCCTAAGGCAGGAAATGACAGACCAAGGTCAAGTACTCTGCAGAGCCAAGATGAGGCAATGGGATTATTTTGAAAATTCGTTTAAGAATACAACTTGTGGATATTCTAGGGGTGACATCTTCAGATAAAATCATTATCTGCCCTGGAGAACAGCAGTCAGGAAAAGGATTATCAAGGAAGTATATATGAGCTACATAGGCACATTTCACTGCCATGAGATCTCAGTTTCCAGTTCACATGTTCCCAAGGGCTATTTATTCTTTTTAAAAGAATATTTAGTCAAAACTGGGAGCCTGCAGAAGGGAAGAAAAATTACAGATACAATCAGCTATCTCTGCTGCAGTTGCTTGCATTTACAATAATAAACAAAGTCCTGAATGTTAAGGGATGGGATGATCCCATCCTCCAGCTGCACTGGGAAAAAGTTTTTACCTAAGACGAGGTAATTTCAGCAGAATTCCTGTAAAAGAGGTGCCCCATTAGACTGCACACTCCAAAAGCAGCACAACTCCTTGCTCTGTTTTCTATTCTAAGACCTCGTTGAAGAATTTCAACAATTTGGCAAACCTGCCACAGAGCACAAAGGTGTTGTGCTGCAAATGCAGGAGAGGCAGATTCAATGACTGCAGCACATGAGAAGGTCAAACAAGTGACACACACAACGTGTGTGCCCTGACATTTGTGCAGTGCAGTGTTTTAGAGAAACAAAAAGCAGAGAAGTTTAGCCTAGAGAACCCCAGACAAGGCTCCTAGAGGAGCCTAGCTCAAGCTGAGGCACCCACTGTAGAGTGCTCTAACAGGAAAGGCCAGAGGCTTGTTGCTTCCCAGCATACTTCTAAGTCACTGAAATGCTAAAATAAGAAAGAAACAGAAAAATATTTTGCACAGACTTAGAAATGTTTATCACCTCTCCATCTCCCAGTTCTATCCCTGCTCTTTCCATTTCCTTCTAAGGCATGCCCGTGACATGGGTTTCAGTGCCTTGGGCAAGCTGAAGGAGCCTGAAACCCCGTCCCTTCAACTATCAGCACTCACTCTCAAGCCTGCATGGTCAGCAATGTTAAGAAAGCAGCTACAGGAGAGCATGTGACAACAAAACAAAGTTAATTTGCTGCAATGTGGTATTTAACCAGGAGAAAATAACAGAGCAGTGCCCTAGCTACCCACAACCCTCTGCACTTGACAACAGTGACAGTGTCAGCTTCCATCTGCTGGTGTTACAGTGACACTTGCCATGCTAAATGCTGATTAGAATTAAAATGGAAATGACATCTATGTGCATTACTCTGCTATTAATCTTGATGCCCTACGTTTTATGTTGACAGTGGGCTTTTGCGGGGGGAGCCTAAAAAGACACAGGGTTGTAGAGCTGGGGTTTTTTTGTAGTTGTTATTAAAGAAGAAAAATGTGATTCTGAACATGAGCATAACACAGTGAATTACAGGCTCTTGGTACCTCTGAAAGAAGACAAGATCTTTATATTGCCACTTGTTAGACAGCAAGCCCAGTTTTAGAAAATACATGTATGACTGTGTGCACAGTAAATTTTTGCCACTAAAATGGAAATCTGATGTGACATTAGCATGAGTTTATTCAAATATTTAATGCAGGTGCCTGCAAATCATGTAGCTACCTTATGCTGTTAACTGACTGTACCATAATTGTGTACACAAGTGGTGTTCACAAATGGAGCATGGTTGATTAGAAAATGAGCCCTATGAGATGAGATTCTTCCTAACTGCAGTGGAGTGGCTGAATGGAAAAGCTCACATTTAGGGAAAGGTGTACATTGCATAGAGCACTGTTTCAAGCCTGTAGAAGACTTAATTCACATTACACATCCTGCGATGTCTGAGGAATGCTCCAGCAATGACACAAGCCCTTTTGACTGATTTTGGCAGTGCCCACCCACTAATTTACATCCAAGCCTCAAAGGCAAGCTAAGAAGCTAGAATCACAGAATGGTTTGGGTTGGAAGGGACCTTCAAGATCATCCTGTTCCAACTCCCTGCTTTGGGCAGGTACACCTTCCACCAGACCAAGTTGCTCAAAGCCTCTCCAATCTGGCCTTGAACAATTCCAGGGATGGGGCATCCACAACAGATCCTTTCTTCTGTGGTCTGCTTCCTTATTGAGTTGTATTGGAAGTCCCTTTCTTTGAATAACACCAGAAACACCCCTTTCAGGAGGGGCAGATACTTTAAAAGCTCAAAAATCCTTTAGCGGGGAAGTTATCTATCCTCCCCTTCAAAACAGGGGCAGCCAAAATTTATCCTGACGTAGATTAGTGCCTGTGTCTGACCTGTCTCTTGACTACCAAGTCAAGTATCCTTGGTCCTCCCACAGAAACACAGAATGGAGAGTGGAAAATGTTTAAATTGTTTCTGACTTTTCTGAAATTACCACCTCTTCCAGTTCTTACATTGCTGATAAAAATTTTTCTTAAAAAATTTCCAAAACCAACAAAACAGACTGCCAGGCAGTTCAAGCTAAAACTAAAATAAAATTCAGCCACTTTGGGCTGAAGTTTTGCTTACACAGCAAAAGGCAGTAACAAATCTGGTGCATGACAACTTCATGAGGGAGAAATACAACTATAAGGGCTGAGAGCTGTGCTCTCCTAGGCAAGATGCCTCGCAGAGCTGCCAGATCTCATGTAGAGAGGCTTGGTGGGCCAGGTCCATCAGGCTCCATCAGTGTATCCCAGCTAATTCACATCCTGATAGCTCTGCTGTGCTCCATGAGGAAGTGGTGACATGGCTACAGAATCAGAGCCTTTCTCCAAGCTACCTGCTTGTCCTTGCCAGCAGATCAGATTTGGGAAAAAATGCGCTTCACTTTCCTTGTTCCTGTACTTGCTGTATGAAGAATTAGGTGCTCAGGTTTAAGAGCTCCCATAATGCTATTTGCCAAATCATGGCTGAATTCCAGATTCAAATCTATAAAAATCACTGTTCTATCAAAATTTCTAGCACCTACCTTAACTCTGCCCCAAGCCCCTGGCTTCTCTTTCTTCTACAAAACATTCCCACCCAGGCTCCAGGCGTGATGGATAGCTTCTCTCTCCCTTATCTCATCCCTACAACACTAAGGCATGAGGAGGGGCTTGGAGGGGAGGGAAGAAGATGCCTGTAGTGCCTGTAAAGTTGAAGATAACATTTAAGCTTTGTTACACCAATGAGGCTGCGTTAAGCTCCCACGACCTTGAGCGAGAGCTGCAGCTTGGGTTCCTCTCCTAAAGACTTTAATAAAGTGAAAAATTGTTTCAATACAAAATGTGATATTGGGACATTGTTCGTGCATATATTGAGCTTAAGTCAAATATTCTGTGTCCTCAAATCCGACTGATTAATAATTAGAACGAGAAATTCTGTCTTTAATGTGTTTAGGAAAACTGATGGATTTAATTTTTTTTATCAGCCAAAAGTAAGAAAAATGTAATCTTTCTTAAAGTATCTAATACAACAATGCAGAATAATTAGTTTCTATGAAAACAGGCATAATGGGACTGAATAATAAGTCACTTTCTGTTTTGTATCTGTCTGTCTGATGGAGGAGAGATTTACTATACAGTGTAGTGCATGATGCTGTAGGAAATACCAGGCAATAGAAGAAATCTATGAGGGGATAAAGTATTTCCAGCTGTGCATTATAAAAGAGGCATTTCATCTTGTGACAAAGCCTCACGGATAGGTCCGAATAATTATCAGGCAAAAGGCAGCTTCTCGTAGGATGCCAGCTTGCCAAAATATGTTGGCCCCTAAAACTCTGATTCTACATCTTCCATGACCATTTATTTCTGTAGACCTGTGCACTTCCAGAGAGTTTTCCTCTACCCTTTTCTTCCATCTCTTTTGGTGCCTTAGACACACTAGTGCTGAAAGGAGCTCCAGGCCCTTCTTACTGGGCAGTGCAATCCACATAGTGTAGCTGGACAAGCCAAGGCACAGGGAGATTTATTGGTACGACCAAGGCCACACGACAGGCAGTGAGATGCTTGAGCCTGGATCAGAATCCTGTTCACTGCCAAGAAACTTAACCCAAAACTCTCTTAATTGGATTGCAAGGAATAACTCAAATCTCAGGAGGAAGATGAATTGCCCAGCTGATATAGGTCTATTTTACTTCTTCTAAATCATCATTTTTCTTAGTTTTCTTCTAGGAAAGCAACCAAAATGAAAGCAAATAGGTTGATATCTTGACTCTTATCCAGGTTCCTTCATGAGGTGTCCAAAACAGGATTGTTGCTGGGCATTATCATCCTGCTGCTTTCATTGTCTGCTGCTAGAACATCATCTCTGTGCCGATTCCATTTGGACTTGACTCCAAAGGCATGATTTAGTCTGACTCCTTTTCACTTTACAGGTGAGTTCATTCTGATTTACACTGCCAAACCACAACAGAATCTATTCCTGTGGGTTTAGTCAATATGTCCACAAAGAATATTTTTCTTTGATCCTGGCTTCAGCTTCCCTTCTTGGGAATTCTTTTGAGACCAGAAAACATGTTCAAAAAAAGCAATATTTCCACAGTGCTTATGACGTCAAATACACTCACATGGAGGAGGCTCTGCTGTTGGATTCAAATGCATAACTTTCCTTAGCTAATTTGACTCAATTCATATAGAAAGTTCAAAGGTCTGTGTAATTCTTGCTGACTTCTCTGGAACACAATTCATGGTACATTTGTCTTTTGATTGGTAATGGTGAATGGTCTCCAGTTCTTTCTCCTGATAGTAGGACATCTGAGAGTCCTTCCTTTTCCATGAGTTGTCAATGCACTATACACAGTTAGTAGTGATCCTCAGGAATAAAAGCATTAAATCTCTGCTTTTAGGCTGTAGTATTTCCTCAGGTTTTTTTGTTTTTTTTGTTGTTTCTTTTAAATATGCAAGAAGGACTTTACCTAGAGCTGATAGGCAGGGTGCTTTGTAGTAGGGCATGACATCTGCTTAGCAGCACATAGCAGCAGTACACAACAGGTTAGGTCTAGAAAGAAGAAATGAGCCACCTGACCAAAACCAAAGTGTGCACCTAAGTAGACAAAAGAAATATTCAGAGCATATCCAGGCATACACTGCTCCAAGAATGAATAGAGGTACCTTATTTCTTAGGTATGAGACATCTCTTCAATAACAGATCACCCTCTACAGATTTGCTTTGGTTTCTATTCCATACAGATTCATGCAGGCCTAATCCTACATTATCATCCCCAATTCCACTATAAAGTGCTTTTTTCCCTACACTCTTGGTATGCCACAGCCCAAACCTTTCCCATTTGCAAGATCATCTGAGATTTACAGTTTAAAGGGGTACAATCACTAGAACTAGCACTCGTTAAAACATCAACATCAAGTTTCCTTAGTAAATAACAAGCACGGTAACCTGTTAATCACACCTCTGTGAAAAAACTTTCATATTGCTTATAAATGTCAGAAAAAGTGAAGAGAAGAGGGGCCATGGAATGATCACCCCTAGAAAGAAATGCCATCTCCAGGTCAATATCCAACACCCCCCTCTACTGGATAATGCCCAGACAGATAAAGTGTGTGTTGCAGGTGCAGCACACTCTGACTTGGTACTTTTGCAGCATTGGGCAAGCACCTCTCTTGCTGTACTTCTGCCTTTTCTGTACACAGGATCTTCAGAGCCTTGAGGCACCCAAGCTGGTAGAGATTCACTTGTAACCTGTTTCACGTGACAGAGGTCCAGTGTGAAATACAGTGATTGAGAGAAACTTTTCAGAATGGCTCCTTCATTTTCTCACACTCAGCAGGGTCACTCCTGGCCCAGACTTGGACTTGTTTACCCTTTCAGCTGTCCCCTACCGTAGGTAGCTGTTCTCAAGCTGCCACAATCAGTGTCACAGGTAAATTGCCTCATAACGTGCATGACAGGTCACACCTACACTGCACAAAAGGCAAGAGTATGCAGCCTTGATGATGGTTGGGTGATAGTTGTGTATCACCCAACATGTACAGTTCATGAAAACCAACATCTCTTCATCAGCTGAAGGAAATGATAAATTACAGAGCATGCAGGCTGAGGGACTGACAGGCTGTGACAGTGAGCAGCCCATTCCCAGGGCACAAAACCAATGCCTGCCTTCCCCTACCAAGTCTATATACTTGCATATATAGATAGAATCACTACCTTTAGGTTGTGCAGGTTATAAACATCTCAGAGAACATATCCAAGCATCCACATCTGCAGGTTGTCCTTCCTTCCCTCTGTAGATAACTATTTGCTCTGCTGTCTCTTGAGCAATTCTCCCAGCAAAGTGCAACTGCTAGAAGAGGTAGCCAAGCAGGTTGAGGGATCAGTCACTGCTGAAGGTACAAGCCTGGAACTTCAGAGTCCCAGATCCATCTCCCTCCTCTGCCACTGCCTGTGTGTACTTTGGTACAAGTCATCTGGTCTCTCTGAGCTTCAGTCCTCCCTCTGTTAAATGAAACAGCAAAACTGTCCTGCCAAATGAAGTATTATGAGAATAAGTATGATAAACAATGCAAGCACTCAGATATACTAACCTACATTGATGTGTTCTAGCTTAAGCACCTTAGACAGACTAATAAAGGCTTTATGGAACACCTGATGAAATCAATAAATTGATGTCTGTGAATTTCAGCAGGCGGTGGTTAACCCCCTGTGAGAGAACAGGTGGTGTCTTTATTGCCTGTATAGCCAAGAAACGTTTGCTGTTAGACTTGTCCCTTGCACTTTGCTCTTCCTAGCACACATCTTAAAATGTAGGAAAGCTCTCAATCACTGACATCTTTGAGGCTAGCTATATCAAGAAAGTAAAATAAGATGCAAGCAGCAAGTAGAGGAAATACAGTACCAAGCTGGGACAACAGAGGTTTGAGTTCAGGTCTCAGCTCATTCACAGATTGCCTGCATAATCTTTGACAAGACATTTAGTTTCAGAATGTACCAGCTACTCATCTGCAAACCGAGGATGAATAATCATTCCCTTGCCCTTGCTTTCTATTTAAAGTATAAGCTCTTGGGGCTGAGGTTTCCACTTATTGTTGACAACTCTACATCAGCCATGAAACGTTTCTCTAAATTGCAGAAAAACTGTTACAGATACAGAATATCTCTACTGTTTGTAAACAGTCTAGCCTGGGTCTGGAATAGCCATGGACGCTGAGCACAGCCAATAAGCTCCACTGGACCCTGACACAGGCACAACAGCTGAAGCAGAGTGCTGTATTAAGAAAGCAAGATCACTTCAGCAGTAGATTGTCCCTGCATATTTGCATAGAGCTGTGCCCTGCTAAATGGGATCCTCTGGATACAGATGTACTTGAGAGGTCACTGAGTGCAGCAGTGCTGGAGCAGCTCTGTGAAAGTCAGCTCATATCCAGAAGCCATGGTGTTATTAAGTAATTTCAAATGTCTGGAGCACTCTAGCCCTCTCTTACTCCTGATGAAGGAGGTGTGATTACATGTATATAGAGTGTGAGGACAGCATCCCAACCATCAGGTTCAGGAAATGTCAAAGAAAGGTAACAGTGACTATAGAGAAACTCCCACAGACAGGGTTAATCTCAGTCTGATGACAGTATTGAGATACACATCACCCAAATATTCTATTCTCACCTTCTTTCTGTCTCCCAGATACTCTTCCAGATCCCTCTCCTCTGACAGGAAGAGGTAGCAGAGCTCAAGGAATATTTGCTAAAGACCATGTAGAGCTAAGGAGCCACAACTGCACAATGGATTCAAGATCAGCCCATCTATTTCCCAAAGAGGGGCTGCGTGAAGAGAAAGAAGGTGAAGGTTGAAACACATTCTGTATGAGCACAGGGTTGATTGTGAACATCATGCCATTCCTGTTCCTCTAGCACAAGAGATACCAGAACAAAGAAATGGCTTCTGTGGGTGAGTTTAATTTTTTAACAAGTTACTATGTGGCTATTGTTTCATATTTTGGGTGTTTATCTTTGCAAGGTCTGTTGCAAACACTGTAATTTTCCAGCAGCCAGGTACATTGAAAACAAAAGTACTAATAATGTGACATCATTACTTTTGTTCCATAGCAACATCCCCCCCCACCCCTTACACAACAGGTTGTAAGTCTGTAAAACTCTGCATTTTACAGCACTATAAAACTCCTCCAGCTGTTATAAATATATCGTTTTAAGCACTTGCATTTGAAAAAACGAAACAGAAAAATACCACTGAAAAGTTCAATGCTTTTTCTTCTCTGCATTCAATTGTATTAACTTTTTCCCTGCTGGTCTTCCAGGCCCACTGCCGGGCTGGCAGATTTCCACGGAAACCAGGGAACGCTCAAGATTCACACAGGCTGTTTGCTGGTACAAAGCAACGATTTTGCTGTGAGAGATGTCCAGTGGGGGTGAACCTTTAATAAAAGGATACATCTAGCTTGTTTGCCAACATGATGTGTACTTGCCATCTAATCAGATCCAGGGTGATTTGCAGTGGACTTGTAGAAGTGAATTCATCATGATGCTGTAAGATGGGACAATAGTCACTGGCAGAATTGCTTCCTATCTCCAGAGAAAGGGACTGGTGCTGTGCTATTTGCTGTAATTCCACTTTATGCCCCAACAAAGTTCTCAGCACTTAATCCCACCAGAAATCTTTAATTTTATCAGTTGTTAGGAGGGACAAATCTTCACCACAGGTGTAGCTGTAGGTTGGACATGCCTTCACTGAAGCAGGGGAAGGGGCAGAGGCTATACAGTAGCACAGGTCCAATTCTTACCTAAGGAGTGCACAGGCACTACGAGGGCAGGGAGTTGGGACTGCCTCATCACTTGGCAATCTGCTTGTTTTCAGTGATGCTTGTGTTAAAAGCTTGTTCTTTTGTTTCTGTTTTGGGTATGCTGGTTCAAGCAGTGTCTATAAAATGATGAATTAAGTATGCACTATTTGGAACCAACAGAAGTTTTGCCACCAATTTAAATTTGGGAAAGACACTTCAAGTATGAGAATCACCCAGGAGTCTCTTTTAGGAATCCAAAGAGAGGCAAACCTCAGCCTGAACTTATTCATTCCATGGAAACAGAAACTACTGTAGTCCTCAATCATCAGTACCTCCCATAGTGAAGAGATAGTGAAGAATATTGACTTCTTGTTGCTTCTGCTTTAATTGAAACACTCCAGAGCAGGGTCTGGTTCTCACTCTGTACAGTGATAGGTGTTCTCAGAGCCATGATTCTACAAAAGTGTAAAGCTGTTGCTAGAACAGAAGGAAAACCAGTATTAACTAATTGCAGGTGAGTTCTACCTAGGCATGCTCTAAGATGGGAGCCTTATTTTACTGGACTGTGGATTTTACCATCACAAATGCGACTTCAGATTTTTTCCTTTTTATACATGCTACTATTATTTATATTTTCCTTGCCAGTGCTTGAAGCCATCGTGACAGTGTATTGGGTAATGACAGGATAATTGTTTGTTTTATTGATCATTATAAACCATTCAGCATCTCTACATGATTTATAGCATTTTAAATATTCTCTCCTTTCCTCTCCATTCCCCTGCCATCGGGGCAGCTAAGTGGATCAAAAGCCCACTGGCTACAAGCAATCCAATTAACAATGACAAAAGAAAGAAAAAACTTTGGAAATAAATGAGTCCTTACACCATTTCTTTGATGGTTCCCTATTGATCCTTTCACATTGAAAAATGTGAAGCAGTTAGAATTGTGAAGAAAGGAAAGTGCAGAGGAGGGGGGAAGGAAGGAAGGAAGGAAGGAAGGAAGGAAGGAAGGAAGGAAGGAAGATCGGA
>VZRH01000653.1:238689-270855 GCA_013397555.1 Urocynchramus pylzowi | reverse complement strand
GGAAGGAAGGAAAGAAGGAAGGAAGGAAGGAAGGAAGGAAGGAAGGAAGGAAGGAAGGAAGGAAGGAAGGAAGGAAGGGTGCTGCTAATGGGCTTTTTTCATTCAGGTTCAGACTTTGCTATGAAGTTGTGCTCACATACCAGGATGTCAGTGTTCCATTGCTGGGTCAGGACTACAGGCAGCTCAGGTTGTTGGTGCTCAGCCCAGTCCAACAGCTCTGGGCAATGTCCTCTGGAAGATTCATCAGAGCAGCTGATGGAGGAGCAGCTCATTGTCACAGCAGCCCAGTGAGACACTGCCACCATGTCCCAGGAAAGAGAGATGCCGAGGCCAACCTTTACAAGTGTAGTTTTTCCACCCCTTCATTTCCTGCCACGTGCACTGGGATATTTTTATTTGCACATGCAGCAGAAATGTGTATCTGAGACACTTCAGCTACAGTTTACCCAATCGCCACTTACTCAACCACCAAATAACCCTTCCAACTTCCTACTCACACAGTGTCATCCCATTCCTCCAAAAAAAGCATCAGGCACCATTGTAAAGACAGTAGAGTACTGATACCAAGAATTTCCATGCATTTATACCTGAAATTACAGCAATTTTCTCTGTAGAACCAGAGTTTTCAGCTGCAAGATCTAAGTAGATGTCAGCATGTCATAAGCACCCTGCTATTCACACACTGCTAAACAGTATGAGGTGTCCCAGCAGATGAGAAGGGGAACACAGTAGAGAACAGGCATATAATCACTGGAATAGGTGCTGCTTGCCTGACTTCTACTTGGAAATACCTGAAGAGACAGGAATTAGCTCATTTACATTCTTGAAAAGTCACAAGAGTGTTTTGGGACTGTTGAGGAAACCACTAAAAAATTAAGAGGGTGCTGGAAGAGGTCCCTTACCCACTTAAATCTTTATCTCCAAATTTATAAGGAGACACTCACTGAAAAATTTCAGAAAATTGATTAGGAGAGAGCAGAGGAGGGGAAGGGAGGTAAGTTGCCCCTTGGCCATCTTTGCAGGTTACTGAACCAGTAGGTAGAAATCCAGTAATGCAGAAGAGTCAGGCAAGGGAGAAGTCCTTGGAAGAGCCTGTTATTCACCTGATGTTGAAACGTGAATGATGGAGTTGGGGCACTCCTGAGCCCATTCCTCTCTGCAGGTATGACTACACTGCAATCAGGAATGTGATTGCAGCACATACTGGCATCCTTCAGCTACTTCAGATTTAGAGAACAGTGCTTTATCCTGTGCAACATCTCTTTACTTATTAAAGACAGGAGACCCTGTGAAAAGTCAGCATTGTGCCCCCATTTTTACTGCCATCTGGTTGAACATCTAGACACCACTGTCAGAAGGCAGGGAAGAAATTCTGGATGGAGCCCACATATTCAAAGCATACATTGAAATTCTAAAAATAAAACCTTATCATCATGCTCATTTGGCCCTCCAGGATTGGTCATCCTGGCCTGTTGTATATATACATAGACACTGGCTCATTTTGAAAATAGCTCACAGCTTCCAATCACCCTCATATTAAGGATGAACATCTGTTCACATGGGTTTACCTGACAGCTCTGAATGAAACCCCATTCCTCTCTAGTAAATGTGATCAAACTCTGTCCTGATTTTTCATGTTCCTTTACATTCAAAATCAACTTCTCTCTTCCTCAAGGTTTACTTTTTTTCCTATGAGACACAGGCATGACATAATCAAGAAATCCAAACTCTAGGTGCCTAACAGAAGATTTTCTCTGAAATACAGAACTACTTTATAGCAATCAATAAAGCACTAGAGTAAACCCATGCCTTCAGTGGAAATTCGTCCAGCTAAAATTGAGCTTAGTATCAGCTAAGGTACCATCACTGGAGGACTTAACAGTACTCATCAGAGAAGAAACTGTTCTGTTATCATTGCACCAATTGCTTTTGTCTCTGGTTGCCTTTGAAAACTCCAGTCTGGTAAGTATTCCTTGTTCACTGTCTGTTGCCATCTCCTTACCCAGCAAAAGAAAGGACAACATATGGTTCTGAAATCATACAGAACAGACGTATCTGCAAAATCTGCCTGTTGAGTACATGTAACACTTCCCAATAAAGTGAGCTGATGCCATCAAATGGGAATAAGCTTTGGAGGGGAGGGTCTCAAGCATAGAAGACTTCTCCAGCTTATTCTCTTGGGCTCAGTAGAAGAATACCGGAGTCATAAGGAAGTCTCCGGAAACAGCACGAATCAAATGCTGTTGGTTCCAACTCAGTGGAAGGGAAATTTCAGTCCCTTGAATGGTTTCATAATGCATCAGGGCACATCACAAGCGGAGGAAACAGTCTAGCAGAATTGCATTAATTTTCATGAACCTAGCAGCCCTGGAAAATCATGAAAACTGCAACATAATGAAAGCCTGGAAGGGAAAAACCTGCCCTCTTCTTCACTGCTGGAGAATCTGAATGCGGATTCCATCAAAGGAGAGAGCCTGAGAATTCCAAAGCAGGAATAAAAATTAACTCTTTGGCTCATGGGACTGCAGGGTTGAGGAGTCACCATTCTCCCAGTTACTCGTCTGCCAAAAGTGATAAACTCCTGTATGAGGGCTGCCCATCTCTATGCAATTAGACCTTAGCACTCTGCATGACACAATGAACTGCTGCCAGCAGGAATTAAAGAAGACATTTTCTTCTGTCTTCACAATATTTATCTTCTGCCCTCATTTCTCAGGCCCTGTCTCATTGATTTTAGTAGAAATGGGATGTATGTATTGGATTGATAATGTCCTAAATGGATGAATGATGCTCCCAACAAAACAAACAAAAATGCAATTTCTTGCCCTTATGTGAAATGAAAAAAAATCAACCACAAGTGCAAACCCCTGCCAGACTGTGTAAATGAGCTTACCCTTTCAGATATTCCCATCTCCTGAATTTTACTCAAAAGTTGGACCTCTGAACACAAAAAGCAGGAATTGTGTACATATTACTACTGTTGTTACTGAGCAGAAGAACAACTTAATTCTGAAAAGTACTTCATGCCTCCTTCATGCTACTATATTGTGATGTAGACACACCACTGAATGTAAACACAGGTTACATTCTGTGGGGCCACGAAGGTTCCTTGGCTTTATTCCTACCTTTGCTAGTTGTGAAGCAGACAGCAATTAGCAAGCAGGAGTTGCTCTTCCAGGAGCTTTGCTGACATCATCTCCAATGCCAGGGAACAAACAAAGCTCTTTTAGCAGGATAAAAAACACAACATGCATTGAGGTTGTTGTTGTTAAACAAAAATAACCATGCTAATTTCAGCTCCATTTAAAAGCATGGGAAATAATCATTGCTCAGTGAATGGGAAAAGGACAAAATCAGTACAGAGAGAAATAATTTGCAGGGTCGTGAGAGACTTCTACAAGCCATGTGTACTGAAACTATTTTTAATATTACTCAACAGTGCCATTTAAATATCCATTGCCCCTAGTACAAGGTTTTGGGAACCTTTCAATTTTAAGAATTTCTATATATGTGTATTTTTTCCATTTTCTCACCTTCATCTCTTATACCATAAACATTTACAATTAAACAAAATTATAATTGATAAAGCCTTGTTTGCCTAAGTGACTTCCCTCAGTAAATTTAGCCCCCTTGGAAGCACACTGAGAACAGCTGATCAACACTGCACTGGGTGCTGTACAATTAGAGAGGAAGAAACATCACTGATTTAACAGGCATAGTAAAAAATTTGCAGATGTGCAAGTCAAACACAGATAAATTAACAGACTTGCTCCAGTTTGTCTAAAGTGCCAATCAGAGAGAAAGGATTGAAGCCACAGTTGCTGAGCCACTGCCCCATGCCTTAACCACAAAACCATAGTTTTTGAGATTTAGATCTTAATCACACTGGAACAAGCCCAGAACTACTTTATTGTCTCAGTGCAGCATCCCTAGAGATACCACTTTAACCCTAAAGATAATTTTGCTCAGAATGATTGCTGACCACAGCCTACCTCATTCATTTTACCTCCTGGTCATGACATTTCCCATCTGCTGGCCTCCAGAATAGCTTTCTCAGGAGCAGAGTGCTGGAATTTCTCCCTGTCCTGCATTTCAAACAGGAATGCTTCTCACAGACAGGTACTGGCCCTGAGATCCAGATGCATGGCAGGGCCTCTCTTGACCTCCCACCTGCCCCACAAATCCAGAGTTAAAACAACAGACTTGGGCCACCTGGGCTACAGGAACACCATCAGGCAGGGCAGGGTTCACAGAGCAACCGGCTTGTCTGCAGATGAACCTCAGCAGACACTCTGGTGGGGTCACATTTTCACAGGGGAAATGAGGAGCTACCCCTCAGGAAGGGTGGGTTGTCGTTTCTTCCCTCAGGCAGATTCCTGCCTTTCCACTTTCAAAGGCCCTGAAAAGGAGCCCTACTCCCTTTCATACACCAATCCCACCTGAGGACATGGAGCTGATGTCCTCCAAAGACCACACCTGGATATGCTCCCTGCTCTTCCAAAAGGGCACGCTGGCTGTGCTACCTGCCCTTCTATGGCCCTTGTTCCTCCCAGCACTGCAAAACTCAGACAAGTCTGACCAGCTCCCCTTCTATCACAGATTCCTCCACACCCTCCATCTTCTCTTTAGATGGTTCCAGGGCAGTTGATCTCTACAGGACTGAAACCTTCTCACCTTAGAGCTCCTGCTCTGGGAAACTACTGTACTTGCAGCCTTGGGGCTCTCCCCCTTCAAGAGCCTTTCCCCTCGTGCTCCTGGGACTGACCCCCTTCAGGGGGCTCTGTTCCCCTCAGGGCTCTGTTCCCCTCATGGTGTCAAGAGTTACTGTCTCAGGGGCTGCTCCCCTGATGGTGCCAGGACTCTCTCACTGTTTCTGAGGGACTCTGCTCCTGGCACAGTGCCGGGACCCTTTCGCCATCTCTGAGGGGCTCTGCTCCCCTCACAGTGCCGGGACCCTCTTCCCATCTCTGAGGGACTCTGCTCCCCTCACAGTGCCGGGACCCTTTCACCATCTCTGAGGGGCTCTGCTCCCCTCACAGTGCCGGGACCCTCTTCCCATCTCTGAGGGACTCTGCTCCCTGCACAGTGCCGGGACCCTCTTCCCATCTCTGAGGGGCTCTGCTCCCCTCACAGTGCCGGGACCCTCTTCCCATCTCTCAGGGACTCTGCTCCCCTCACAGTGCCGGGACCCTTTCACCACCTCTGAGGGGCTCTGCTCCCCTCACAGTGCCGGGACCCTTTCACCACCTCTGAGGGGCTCTGCTCCCCTCACAGTGCCGGGACCTTCCCATCTCTGAGGAGCTGCCTCCCTCATGGTGCAGCTCTCCCCTCCTCCGAGGGCCATTCCCGCAGGGCTGATGGAGAGGGAAGAACCCTGGGGAGAGATGAGATGTGAGGCCCGAGCACTGAATGCTCAGGGAAAATGACCATGTGTTTGTATAATCTGATGCAAATGGATGTATATTTATGCAAATGTGTGTTAAGTAGATTCTACTGATGCTCTGGCTTCAAATATTGGTAAGTGTGTTCTTATACCTATAAAACACCCTTAAAACTCCCCTGAAAGCTGCAGTGACCCTGTTGATGTGTTAATGTACAAACAGACAAGGCACTGTCTTTACTTAAGACCAAAAAGTAAAGTACCTGCAATTGTTTAAAGCTTTAATGAGGCTGTTGGATGTATTTGATCAAGTTTTCTGGCTAAGTTCCAGTGAGTATAATTATACCTCGTCTACCTACCCCACCTCTCCCACTTGGTAAAATGTTTTTCTGTTTTCTTCTGGTACGAGGTGTTAAATATCTACTATTAGCCCAGACACTAATACATGGGTTAGCTGTTTCCCGTGTCAGGAATGTGCCAGTGCTCAAGCTGGGCGTGTTTCAGGGAGCATGTGCTTCCCATGTCTTTGACTTAAAAGGAAATAGAAGGATCAATTAGCTGCAGGCAATTTTAATTCGTGTGATGAGTATTCTTCTCATTCAACATTGCCTTATCAAGGTGCCCAAAGTTCTTTCTAATTCGCAGGGGAGTTTATGTTCTTAGCTAGAAATGTTTGTGAAATTGATTTGTAGCTCAATATATATATAATAACACCTGCATATATGAATGTATGGAAAGTGACTCTGTAACCAGATAATCAATGGATGTTGTTAAGTCCCTGAATTAAGCTTGAGACAGAATTAAAGTGTTACGGAAAAGCTCTGAAATGATTGTTGTGTTAAATACATGCCTTGAAATGTACTGTGAAACTGATTCAGCTATTCCTTCAGAGCTGGGATGGGTAGGTACTCATATTCAGAAAGTATCGGGAACTTTGTGTGTCAGAGGACTACAAAAGTTGTGTTGAAGGTGGCATCAGCATGGCACAGCCGCTTATAAACAGAAGAGAACCTCTGTGTTGTCTCATAAATTGAAGTTGAAATAAATTGTAAACAATACTGAGTTGAGGGATTTGATCTGATTCAGAGTTTCAGAGCAAATATTAAATAGCCTAGAATGTGGATGTATGCCATGTTTTATATTCATAAGAGTGTGCTTCTATGTGCATTAATTTAGTCACATAATGAGTGACTAAAATCTTCCTTTTCCCCAAAAGCACTTTTAAAAATTGCTGCTAAATTTCCAGATATTCCTATGTGCTCTCTAAAAGGAAATAAAAACGCAATTAGAAGGAATGCTAATTTCCTCAGGACTAGAACACACAGGAGGATGGATCATTGCTCAGTGTCTGCTCCCAGTCTGCTTTGTGGGTCTGGGCAAATTGGCTCTCCATGCTTGTTTACCTTTTCTTGAAATGGAGATAATGTCTCCAACCTTTGTAAGGCATTTTAAGACTTAATGGTGAAAAGTGTTATAGAAGTGTTAGATACTATTAAGGGTATTCAGACTTTTCATTTAGAATTACAAAAGATAAGAGTTCGGACATTAGAAATTAGGACTGTACTGGTAACTTCAGATTCTGTGTCAAGCACTGTTTTTATTTTCCAGAATAGCTTACAGAGTAAATAATTCTGCAGTGTGTGAATTGCAGTTCTGTTTTCCAAAAAAATAAAAAGGTAAATTGCTCTTTGTTTCTGGGAATTTCTATGCTGTTTTAAGGAGATATGCTTTGGGTTATTTTCCTCAGGGAACAATTTAAATTACTTTTTTGTTCATTACAGATTTCATCTGCATATTTTCATTGTGTAAGACATTCTTCTAATTCAGAGATTTTTACAAGCAGCATTTTATTTAGTATGTTTTTAAATCACTTTTTTTTTCAGCTTTTGAACTTTAATACCCTGAGAACATGTTTAAAGGAGTCAGAATTGACCTATTCCATTGGAATAGTTCTCTACTGTGTAATGGAAATGGAGAAACCCAGAGAATGGTGTGGATTGCCCCAGGTGAAAGAGGGCACTTCACTAGGTAAGAGGAAATTTCGGATTAGACCTCTAGCCCTTTCTGGGCAACTGAGTAAGGATTTGGTGTAAGTTATTTAACGAGCAGTCATAGTCATTGACTTCTCACAATTTTCACACAGAATCACAAAATCATTTAGGTTAGGAAAGACCTCCAAGGACATTAAGTCTGACCTTTGACCAATCACCTCATGAAAACAAGACCATGTCACAAAGTGCCACATCCAGCTGTTTCTTGACCACCTCCAGGGATGGTGACTCCATACCTAGGCAGCCCCTTCCAATACTTGACAACCCTTCCAGTGAAGAAATTTTTCCTGATGTCCAGCCTGGACCTCCCCTGGCATCAGCTTGAGGCCATGGTCTCTGCTCCTGTTGCATGTTACCTGTTGAGAAGAGGCCGACTCTCACCTGGCTACAACCTCCTTTGAGTGAGGTGTAGTGAGCAATAAGGCCCTTCCCAAACCTCTTTTTCTCCAGACTAAACACCCCCAGCTCCCTCACCTGCTCCTCATATGACTTACTCTCTAAACTCTTCCCCAGTTCCTTTGCCCTTCTCTGGACAGGCTCCAGCACCTCGGTATCCTTCTTGCAGTGAGGAGCCCAGAATTGGACACAGGGTTCAAGGTGGCCTCACCAGTGCCAATTACAGAGGGTTAGCACTTCCTTGGTCCTGCTGGCAGCACTGTTTCTGATATACTCCTGGATGCCATTGGCCTTCTTGGCCACCTGGGCACACCTGGGCTCAGGTTCGGCTGCTGTCAACAAGGACTCCCAGTTGTTTTCCCACTAGGCCACCTTCCAGTCATTCTGCCCTTAGTGGTAATGCTGCAGGGACTTCTTCTTATCACCAAACTGCATTTTTTTATGCCCAGAAATATTTAATGTTTTTCTTTAATTGGTATCATCTGGAGTCATTTGAACCTCAGCTTTTATGTTTTAAGAGAGTGTTTTTCTAAACTTGATGATAGCAAAATGAAAACCTTGCAGACATTTTCAGCATGTGCCATTAGACCTTGGCAGTCAGAGCTACAAAGAAGCTGTGGTATGTGCACACATGTGTGTAAGGTTTTACAACAAATGGAGTTGGTCTCCTGGAACAGAAAAGTAAACTGCATTGGTGCTGACTGATGTAGTTGTAGTTCTCCACCTTTATGTAAAGAAAAGTCAGCAGGATCTGCGGCATTCCCTGGCATCCATGTGGATACTGTGGACTCCTAAGATTCCTGCTCAGGGATTCTCACTCCAAGGCTGACAGGCTGACAACTTCAATGCTGCTAAGATCATTTGGCTGTTTCTTTGTAGGACTAATTTTCACAGTGACAAAAATACTCTTGCAAAGTCACATTCTTTTCTGAGATTTGTCTTGGATTACTGCAATGATATGCAACATATTAAAAGGATTTGCCTCGTGTTGTGATTGGCCTCCATCCTGGCCAACACAGCAGGGATTGAGCTTGGTTCTCTGGAATTAGCAACTGTGAGCTTCAGGCTCTACCAAGCCCATGTCCTCTGGCAGGACACAAAGGGGTTTGGTAACAAATGCTGGCCCGAGGTTATGCCATGACACTTTGTTTCCTCCTTCCCCCACAGGTTTGTTCCTTAGATATTCTGAGGTATTCACTCATATAATTATGTTCTTCCAGGGTATCACCTGTGACAGCTGGGTTGCTGGATTAGGGAATGGTTCATTTCAGAGGTTTTTAGTTTCTAGGGTTTAAGGACATACATGAGGTGAATCCGTCAATCAGTGGAAGAAGAGAATACCACTGCAATAGTGCTGCCCTGCAGAATTGCACTTGGAGCACCTCTGGGATTCAGTTTCTTGGCCCGTTCTGTTGCTTTACCTTGGGCAAATCACTACATCTCCATCTCTAGCCTCACACACCAGAACACTTGGCATAGGCCCCAAATAAAAGCAATCACCTCCATAAGTCTTCGGAGCTGTCTGCCTTCTGAAGGCATATCCCTCGTGGAGTAAAATTAGGAAGTGATCATCATGGATCATAAATCCACTGGCCTTGGCTCTGCATCTAACTTGTATCCAAAGTCAGATGCTGAGAGCTCAGTTTCATGGTACACAGGGGCGTGGGTTCTCTGCACTCTTCAGCTGCAAAAAGTGCAAGCAGATTTCTCTGGGTCATATTCTTCCTTGTTCTAGTACAGTTTGCTCTTTAATCTCCCAGCCTCATTTTGTCTGTTTGTAAAATCCAATGTGTACCTATTTGTCTGTGGAATGCACTGGATAGACCTAGATAGAGAAGCAAGTAATGTTCTCTATTTTACTCACCTCCAGGGGACTAGAAGAGTTAATGTCGGCACAATGCCTTAGCAAGTGTAAAAGTGCTTAGCTTCATTATATATTTATTTATGTGCAAGAAAACTACACAAAATAATAAAACACGCATTGTATCTAAAATTGACTGTGGGCAGAGGAAAGATCTTAAATCTAACCTTAAAACATAATGCAAGTCATGTGAATGAATAGAGGTAGGTGGGTTTCCCACCCAATCCAGCACAAATGGGAAGGGTCCTATATTTGGAAATAGCACAGGGCCCAGAGGGGGCTGTGTCTAGATGAGAATTCCCATGTGGAGACAGAGACACGAATCAAATTAGAATGGATATTAGAGCTCTGGGCCAGATTCATACCCTCACTGCAGCAAAGTAAACCAGAGGAACACCAGCAATTCACGGATGTAATGCCAGCGCGAGCAAGAGGAGAATCAATCCACAGGTAATAAGGACAGCATCAGTGCCTGCCTAGGGTTTCATCCTGTGCTTTGTCCTAATTATGAGCAGTTTAATGGCATGCTAAAATACAAAACAGATTTATGAGCCATTGCCATCTCCCTCTGCATTGTTATACAGCTGACTCAACAGTACTTTTGCTCCTTGGCTAGAAGGTCAGCTTAGGTTTCAGAAATCTAGGGCTGGGGCTTGGATACAGAGGCTCACTGTCTCCCTGAATACTTCTGCTAGAATAAATGCTACACTGAAGTCCCATCTGCTCTCTCCATGTCCTGTCCAGCTGGATATTTAAGATCCCACAGCACACCTTGAATAGAGGATAACTCTACATATCTAGCCAACATTCTTCCTTCATTGAAATAGACTCAGACCAGCTTGTATTTGAAGTCAGCAGAATTACTTCTATTTTTTTCTCTTGGTAAAACAGTATCTTTTCAGACTGGAAATACTGAACCTAAAATGGGAAAGGAGTAATGTGTCAAATGAAAGAGGAAATCATTGAAGAAAATAAGGCCAAAGACTGTGGTGAGATTACTGTGGGCTATTGCTTGAAAAGTATTCATTAAATGTAGTGTACCTGTAACACTGCATTGCCTTTTGGGGAAAGAAAATGAAATGATGCACAAAGCAGATGATGAGCCACAAGGTTTCCTGGATTCCCTCCTCAGTGTTGCCCCTAATAGACTGTAGGCAAGTTCTTTCATCTCTCTGTGTCTCAGTTTCATGGCCTGTAAGGAGCAATAGTAATAATTTGCTGTTTTTCAGCCTGGCTATGAAACTTGACCTGCCACAGTTAACAAAGTGTTTTGACATTCTTGTGGAAAGAGGAATGGGTTCAGCTGCATCTTCACTCAGAGCTGCTGATTGCCACAAAGTAGAAGGATGTCTCAAGAGAAAGATCATATAACACTTCTCTTGTTTCTTATATGTCTCCTCACCTCCACCCCAAGAAAGCAGTTCTGGTTTAGACTGTTATTTTTATGCTTGGCAAAAAAAATCACAATCACTTTCCAGCAAAACTTTATGGTTCAACTTTCTTCATCAATGTGTGCAGCTTTTTCCTTAGTAGACTAGTAGACATTTGACTTTCAGAGGAATGCTGCAGATTTGCTTTGCTCTCTGTTTTCATTGCAGCAGCTTTTCTCAGAGCAAAATTTTCACTTGCCTTAAGCAGGAGTTTTCTTGACGAGTTAAGTCAAGACCCTGGCACTAACCCATCTGAGAAGATCTTGCTTACACTCCTCTGAGAAGGGAAGCCATGCCACTGGTTACTGCATTAGCAGTAATTTGTGCCTCGGATCAGTAAGTTCTTTAGCGAATTTCTCAGCTTCCACCAGAGAAGATGCTGGTTGAATAGGACTGACAAAATAACTTTTGCCCCTTACATTATCCATATATTGTCATGGAGATACTTCAGAGTGGTGACAGTAAAACAACTTGGTGATAAGATTTTTCTCAGTTTTTCTGCATGCTGGGATACAGGCATGAAGTCAGGGTGCAGGTAGAAGAGCCTCTTTCTTTTCTTGTGACATCAAGTGTACACCATAGTGTTTGATACCTCCAAAAGACTTATATCCACATCTATCCCAAAGCCTTTTCTTCTGTCCAAAATATGCTGTTATTTTAGGGACAATGTGGGAAAGGTGGATGTGGCCATGACATACACAGCCCTCCGATCCAACACCTGAAATCTGAGGTAAGAGATAGCCCCTGATCTGGCTGATAGACTGTAGCAAGCCTGCTTCTCTTGGCATCAGCACCTCCCTGCTCAGTGCCAAAGCTGCAGTTCTGTAAACAGATCTCATCCTGGCATATATTATATTGCCATACAGGCAACACTGTTCTAACTGATTAATAACAAGCAGCTTGATAGGATTTGGGGAGACACTGGAGTAATTAGTAAGATAAGGGCAGGTTTCTTTGTGCTGCACTTTCACGGATGACAAAAGCTTTCCCCCTGAAGAGTTTCACTGATAAATCTGTATATAATAATAATATTAATAATAAAAGGTTTTTGCTAAAATGCAAGTTAAATATTCCTTTAGGGAACAAGAGGAAAGGAAATGTTCATGTCCTGGTACTGATTGGAGGCCAGGAGAATGGAAGAGGAGAGGAAGCTGCTAGGAAAGAATCTGCTTTTCCATCTCTGCTGACAGCAAGTTTTGGGATTTCATCTCCAAACAGATAGCATGGTTCATCTTGGCTGGGCTGGCCATTCAGTTCTTGGAGCCTGGGCTGTCAGTGCATCCCAGGGCACAATGTGCTGATTTCCTCTGGCAAGACAGTGAGGTAAATTGTTGTTCTAAATTGAGCCCTTCTCTGCCCTTCTGTGGAGTCACTCCCACTTATACTGATCTGGGGATCAGCAACGTATGGACTCTGTGGGGCAAGTTTAAGCATCCACACAGCTAGCTGGTGGCAGTGGAATCATAAATACTGAATATTTCTTATTCATCTTCTCAGCAGCATAGTTTCTGTTAGCTGCAGTGAGAAATGAGTGTGGCTGTATTTGACTCATACAGAATTAGTGACCAGGTATAAAAATTAAAAAAAAAAAAATTAAAAAAAGGGAAAACTAAAAGGCTACAAATGTTGCTGAAGTGAAAAGTGTTCATTTACTGAAAATATCTCTTAATATTGCTGGAACTTTTAAAATAATCTAATTTATATGGAACATTCCTCACTAATTGAAGCTGTCTCTTTTTTTATTAAATAGGAAGGATACAAAAAAGTATATTGACGTTTTGAGAGTGATTCTTCTCAGGAGCACATTGACTGTTATGAATAGGATTTCACATGATGCAAGCCCCTAAATGCCTACAGTGATATGAGGAAACCTGCAGATTCTTGTAATTGTAAATGCAATAGGCAAGGCTTTGGGCTATTGCATCTCCTTTCTGGAGATCATTGTTGTAAAGCTCAAAGTGTTGTTTAGCCCTTGGTGTTCTCATTTATTTCCACAGCTTTTTCTGAAAGCACAAGTTTGAAAAATGGAAGTCTTTCAAGAATAATCACTCTCTAAACACTTAATGCTGCTGTGACAGCACTGTCTATCACTCAAGATTTAACTTTGGAAATCCACATAACAGAGAGAAAAAAACCTTTTCCAATTAGTTGAGGCTGGAGGCAGATTAGTTCTCGACTGCTGCATTGAGGGATGCCAGGGTGTGTATTAATGGACCACAGGAGATGACTTCTGACCGTGATTCTGACTGCATTGGGTGGCGCATAAAATGGCAACAGCAGCTCTGCCACCAAGAAATGCAGGACCAGCCAGTTAATGTGAGCTACCCTTGGGTGTGTCTTGTAGGTCTTAGTGATCTACAAACCTGTCAAGTGCAAAATATGTCATCCTCACTCTGTTATATAGATGGGGAGGTTGAGGTGTGGAAAGGTTAATAGATTGCCCAAGGTCATGCCATTCTTTTGGCAGACCTCAGAATAGCACCCATGCCTCTGTCTCTACTTTTATGAACATGTGCATGTGTTCAGGTCTCAGCCACAGTCTGTTGGACAAACTTGTCATCTTTTTTTAATCTTTGGGACCTAATTGATACACATATTCATGATCACTGGTGTTGCAGAATTAACAGCCTTTAAAACCTTTTGTAGTGTAATTCTCTTCATTAGAGCAAAGAGACGGTTTTCCCCAGTCAGCAAGATTTTGATGTTTAGATCCACAGTGTAGTAAGGCTTGTAGCAGTTCTTGTATCAAGGGTTTAATGTTGCTTTGTTCAGATCTGCAGCACAGATTTCTATAACTTCAGCTAACAGGGTACATTGTTATACTGCTATATGTCATGAGATCCTGACATTAAAGGATGCAGAATAAAGAAATAACTAGATGCACACTGTCAGGAAGTTTTTTAATCCTAGCTGGTAATAGATGATGCAGGAGGGGTGGGCTCAGTTTCAAGTCTGTGCCGTAGTACCCTTGCTCTCGGTTAGTTGTTTCTCTTCCTGAGCTTTCACTCTCCACCCCCCAGATTTTCTCCTGATCTCTTTTTTTCACTCATTCCATCAACAAGCAAAGTTTTATCAGTTCCAACTCACTCTTCCAAATTTCCATCTCCTTTCCTTTCAGTTTATAATCACCCTGTGCTTTCTTTCCCTCAGAGCCTTCTTTTGATCTTACAAACCTCATTTTCTGCCATCTGCTTGGCCCATAATCCTACTTCTTCCCTCTGCACTCCCTGCTAGTCCTGGGACTCTTCCTCCCACCCTCTTTGTGCCTTTTTAGCTCCTCACTCTAATTTTGGTCCCTTATATTACCTTACTATATTTTTTCCCAAGATGACAAAAGATTGACATTTGATGACAAAAGATTCCCATTCACAGTGTCATACATGAGAAAGAGCTGAGCAAGCACAATGGTGGGCATTGCTACCAGTAATGCATATTAATATTTTATTTAGGCATAAAAATTTTCTTTCAGAAGAATTAGATCTAAAGATTATGGGACATTAAATAACTGAAAAATTTAATCTGATGATAAGGAAATAGAAGATGGATTGAATAAGAGGCAAATGCTGTAGGGGAAAAAACAAACAACAAAGACAAAAATAAATCACAGCATGATGCAGGCAGATTGGATGCCATCCTTGTGCAGTCCTATCCAAACCCCTCAAAAGAACCGTATTCTGGGCCCTTTCTTATTGAACAGGCATACATTACTTGTTTTCTTCCAGATAATGCTTCTAATTTCTCTGCGACTACTGTACTGTGATTTTAGAGGGTTATTTTTTACCTTACTGTTATGTGGTCAAAGGACATAAAGAACAAGATGTGGTCTGACCAAAAGACTGGGTTCTGGGAACTCTCTAATCCAGGTGTGATACAGACTCTTGTTGCATCCTGGACTGATCACTCAGTGTCAATGTCCTCAGCTTCTTCAGTGTTCTGAGGCAGAGACAGCAGTGCTGATCACACTGCTGCAGGAGGGTGTTGCACCAGGACTCATCTGCGTTAAGTGGGATGACACTCTAGCTTTGGCTTCTCCTGCTGATTTTGATAGGAAAGGTAGTTAGTTATATTTTGCACCTCTGCTGGCTTCCAAGAAACTATTGCACTGCTGAGCAAAGATGAGCCTGCAGTCGCTGTACCTACTGTGTTGCTTTTTTTAGGACTACTACATTAGAGCCTTGGTGACCAGACAAAAAATAGGGCAGAGCTGAACCATTCCAGGGAAAAGAAGCATCACATAGAAGATAATAGCTAAACAAAGCAGAGATTCTAGCTTTTGTAGGTGTCTAAAATGAATGTTTTAACTACTGGGCCAGATTCCCATGCACTCTGAAGCCTCTTTTTCTTAGGAATGCAAGAACGAGGATTGAATCAAATTATTTCTGTCAGTAGGAGAGTATAATCCACCAGGGCAGTGATACTCTGGGTTTGTTTGTTGGGGGGTTTTTTGACTGAAGTCATAAGCAGTTTTATACTCAGGAAAGATGTGGGCAATACCCTTTGGATAGTTCACTGAATGGGTATAAATAACATAAACTGCACATGTTCTGCTTATATAAAAATAGAGAGACCAACTCAGCTGCACAAGGACCTGGTCTGTGTGCTTTCCTTAGTTCTCTGTAGAAAATATCAGTAAGGATAGCAGATAATTTAGATATGAATTCTGATTACTGCAGATTGGACAACAATGTATGACATACAGACCCATTGAGACAGTGCAGTTTTCATTAAATTGTTTGCAGATGGATCTGGTGAGAGTGAACAGAAACATGCAGGTATTTTTACTCATCTCTGAGAAGGGAAACCCCTCTTATTTAAATAACTAATTTTACATATTTAGCAGAACTTATACTGGCCTTTAGTGCTGCAGTCTCTCATGCTGCTGTCCGGCATTTGCCTACTTCAAGTTACTACTTGAGATTTAATTGAAGCTGTCAGTCTGTGGGCAGAGCATTGGGGCAGGCATTGAAGCATATTCAGGTTGGTTCTCACTAGAAAAAGGAACAGTCTCCTTCACAGTGCCAGGAATGCACACAGAAGTAGCAGACTAACACTCCTTCAATGCCAAGCAGAATAAAAGAAGAGCACATTTGCTAGGAAAATAAACTCCTTTTAATAAATACTGAAGGAATAAAAGTATAGTCTAAGGTTAGATCAGAACATTAATAGCTGGGCAGTGTGGATCCTATTAACAACATTTTATAGCAGATATTATGTATGTCATAATTTCAGCTGATTATAAATACTGTCTTCTTTTACATAAGAAAACTGCTGTCCAAGACTACTCTGTCCAAGCCATCATTAAAAAAGTCTCAGTTAGAGCTAGTGACTGGAGAGGATTAGGTTTAGACATGACTATTCCTGCTTTGGAGTGAGGGAATATGCCAGATGATCTCCCAAGTTCTTTTCCAGTTTTATTTTTCAAGACTCAGTAATGTCAGTGACTTTACAATGGGAACTTCCTTGAGTTTTTACAGCAGCGAAGATTGCATAATATTATTTACATTTCCTAGGTGTATATCAAGAAGCTAAATCAAGTAATATCATGAAGCCTAGCTATACAAATAATGTTAGAGCTCTGAATTTCACCAGCTTGGGTTAAAAATGACAAATCCCCATTTCTTCAGGTTTGCCTTCTGGGTCATGAAATGAACCATTTCACATGACTGCATGGGAACCCTGAAGACAATGTAATCCTATTTTTCCCTGAGTCCCTAAATACCTCAAAAAATACAACAAAAATTGCCCCTACTGTTGGTGTGTAAAGCAAACCTCTTGAGATCCATGTCAGTGAAGTGGTAAAGAGATGTAAGTTTTGTATCTAACATCTACCAAAATAACTGTGAGGGTTTTGGCACATCAAATTTCCCTTCACAATTTATCAAGTGGTCAGAACACAGTGATCTCTGCATGCCTGTGGAAGGGTTCTGAGCACTCATCTGACAGGTTTAAGGCAGATTTTCTCATGCCAGTATTCCCCCATGAAGGCAGTAAAACCAGAGAGGTTTGAATCCCAAAGCTAAAGTATATTTATCCATCTCTGTAGCTGTTTTTAACCCTGCCAAGAGAGGTGGCCCAGAAGAGTGACATGAAAGTGGCCCTCCAGCTAAGATCTTTCTCATGTCATTCCTCCATGCACACATTTGTTTTTTTCAGACTTTCAAATCCCAGAATGCAAGCACTAAAGGTCTCCCTGCTTCCTGCCAAGCCTTGTCCATATCCAGCTCCCAGAGGGTTGCCTCCATGCAGGCCATGTTCCTGTAGGAAGCCCTTGACAAACTAATACAATAATTGCCAAAGAACAGATAATTTTCCAACAGTTCAAGAGTGAGTGAGCAGTAATGACACCTGTTAATTACTGTTTGAGTAGAGTTTTGTCAGGGAAGTGGGAGAGAAGGAAACTGGTCTGAGCTAATTTGCAGACAGAGGCCAACTGCTGTCTGTGGGCTGTGCACAGCTCACAGAGCTCTGGAATGAAATGTCCTCATGTCCCTGGAGAGAGCCCCAATGTGAGTTTTGCACCTTAACCTCAGCCTGCCAAGCCACATCCAGAGGGACAATGCTTTCTTTGGGTCTTTGATTTTTTTTCAGAATGAGCATCCCCGCCCAGCTTTAAGCAAATCTCTTCACTCATCTCCAGCATTGCTGCTCACACAGCTGCAGCAGAGCAGAGTGCAGCCTGCTCTTGTCAGCCACTCATAAATGTAGAATTGTGCAAGTACAGTTAATCCATAAAAACCCTGTAACTGATAATATGCAGAAAGATGTCATAGCCCCGTTGGAGGGAATCTGTGGGAAGTCTAGTGCAAGAAAGATCAATGTCTGACAGGCAGAAACTGAGTAATGTTGTCTTAAGGAGGATGGTGATGCTGACTAAACAAATAAGCTACAAACACGCGCAGTGGATGAAAGTGTCACCGGCTTTTCATTGTTGTTGTTCAGTAACACCAGTTGGGATCAGGATGCCCTGAACTCAGCTCTGCAGGCTGTCCTTGCCCTGATGAGTCTACAAGCTGAGAAATCAGGTTCATGCTGACTATGTTTTAAAAATCTGGACCTAAGAAATTACCAGGTTCAAATAATTTGCATTCCAGTGGGGTAAAGGAGTTCCAGTTTGCTGGACGCTGATACCAAATTCTTCTTTCCTGCAGTATCAGTAATGGGCATAAGCCCAGTCTCTTTGTGCCATCTACAACAGAATATTTCCATTTCTTGAGTTACACCAGATTTTTTTATATCATCAGGCCTTTTAACATCTGCTAGTTCTTTCTCATGGCTCCTAACTGTGCTAATAAGCACATTGTGTGAAATGTGGCATATTTTTAGGGGCACAGTAGATGAGGAGCACCAGACCAGCCAGTGTGAGTATAAAGTTTTGTTGCTTGCAACTTTTTCATGTTAGAAGATATCTTGTGTGAAACCAGCTTAAAAAAAAAAAAAATCAAAACCAAAATTTACCAACCATGTAAGAATCACACATTTAGTTTAGTTTCAGTATTTGACAAAGTTATGAGGACTGACTAATCAATAGGACCATGGTTTCAAACCAGGGTGGCAGCATTCACTGAATACAAACATTCCTGATTTCCACTCCTGTAAGATGAGAGCTGAGCCCTGTGGAGCCTATTATAAAAGACAGTTTGATGGAATAGGCTGAAATAGCAAGATTTATAAATAAAACACAATCAAGACAACTGTACATAAAACAGCCCAGACCAAACAAACCTAATTGCTCCCTATGGTGAGGTCAGTTAAGAGAGCTGATAAAATGAATGTGGATGACATTTCTATCTGTTTAGACATTTGAAAGCTGCTGATAAAAATCCCCTTTCAAAAGGCTGGACTCTGGCTGCTCAAGTTGCACGAGAAGGTCCTTGTGTATTGAACAGAGATGAGCAATGAGGAGGTCGTTCTTGTGGCCAGCAGGTTCTTACAGGGGTAGGTCACTTGCCAAGACCCTCAGCACAGTTTCCCAGCTCCCCAGTGACTAAGAGCAAGGCTGCATGCAAAGGAACAGTGGGTTTTCTGATACTTGTATCAAAACCACTGCTACCTTCAAAGAACCTGCTAGACAATTCCTTCAAAAAGCATGACATATGTGAAGGGGATGGGCTAGAAAATTATTGATGGGGGGTAAAACGGGAAAAGGTGAGATGGAATCCTTGAAAACCCTGAGGTAGCACAGCTGGCAGTGTTTAGAATGTTCCAGCTCTCTCTGGGCCTTGGGATTCTTGTTGGCAGGAACTAGAACAGCTCAAGAAAAGAAGAAAACATATTTATATAAATGTTCAGCCATGATGTTGTGAAGCCTAATCTTAGCCTTGTGTGCAACCTTTCATACACATTTTGGTTCAATGATTGAGAAAATTTGGACATTGAGAGCAAAAGGGGCAATTTTCCCTGGCTAAGAGGGCATGTGCAAACACCCATGTGCCACTTGAGTCTGTGGCACCAGCTTTTCTCTTGTTGGTGGCTTCTGCTGGCATATTTTGTCTTGCAGCTGGGGGCAGACAATAGGAATGTGCATACAACTCAGACATGTAGGGGTTTTTTTAGTCTCCGTAACCTTTAATTTGGAGTAAGAGCATGCATGCATGGCATTGAACAAGAAAGTCTGCCTTCTAACCCACTCCATACTTACACAAGTCACAAACCTGAGCAAGATTTAGGAACAGATCAGTGTCTCTGATATATCAGTGTCTCTGTAGAGCTGCCAGATGAGACTGGGATGTAGCAGAGCTCTAGTTCATTTCCAGATGGCTAAAATATCCTCTCAGATGGAATTGACTTTCATAGCAAAATTAACCTGGTCTGCTTTCAGACCAGTATATCTTGAAGGTGTACAGGTTTTCTACTAGCCTTTGAATCATCCAGTCCCCCCAGAAGGGAACTTTAATGCCAGTGCAGCATCTGCTGTATAATACTTATTTTCAGGGCTTCCTGTGTGAAGCTCTGGATGGATGTGATTGCTGAATGTGTTGGGAAAAGGACAGTTTACTGCCTGGGTTGTATTTCCAGCTATTTTGTATTTCTGTGCAAGGAGCTTATATGCCATGTTGTAAATGGCTGGTTTTCTTGTATGATGTCTCTTTTTTTTCCTCATTCTCTTAATGGGCTTCTTGCTGAAACTGACGTTTCAGCAGCATTCCCATTATTAGTTATGATGCCAGTAAATGGAGGTCTCAGTAGTGGGTGAAATTTAAATTAGGTTTGAAGAGCGTCAAATAATTCAGTGCTTTACTTTCATTTGGTAGTTCAGCTTGCACAGTGTATGATTTAGTTATTCACATTTTAGTTACTGTGTTGATGTTGTTTAGCAAAGACCCTGTTTTGCCTGGGACCTGACTACAGCTCTCAGGCAGCCTAATGTTGTTTACTGTAGCTAGCATGAAACTAATGTTTTGTTCTCTGAGATCCTGTTTGATGTTATAAGCCGAGTCACACTAGCTAGTGCAGGAATCATTTCCATTTTGCTTTATACTGCTCACATGAAAAACAGCGAGCAATGGAAAAGGACCTATTTCTGAGCATAAATGATAGGTGTGCTTTGCTCTGTCAGGAGT
Organism: Urocynchramus pylzowi; assembly: GCA_013397555.1. NCBI lineage: Eukaryota > Metazoa > Chordata > Aves > Passeriformes > Fringillidae > Urocynchramus > Urocynchramus pylzowi. The sequence goes on along the minus strand of VZRH01000653.1, from coordinate 250,177 downwards.
TTGTAGTAGTAGATTATCTCAGACAGGGCTTTACTTTTTCTTGCAAAGAGTTAACCTAAACTGCAGTGATTGATTTGAAACAGGATACAGAAGACTAAGCAATCCAAATCTGTGTTGTGAAAGAAATCTGCAAAGTTTACACCTTTCCCTTAGACATCTTCAGTCATTCTATGAAAAATTCTGACTGGGAAGAAGTTTTCATAACTGAGACTTGTATGAATCTTGGCAAATATCTCCTAGTAAAGAATAAGCTTGGTAGTAAATATTAGTCAGCATTGTCTAGAGGCACCAATATTCTTAGCTTGTATTTCCAGATGCTGACCATAACTCTGTGCGTTTATTTCATCAGCTGTTAAATGAAGACATAAATTCCCATTATCCCAGACCAGCTTGGGACAAGCTCCACTCAGATACTGGCTTTATCAGATCCAGTCAGGTCCCATCAGTTCCACATCTGCCTTAGACGTATGCCAGGGGTCTCATCCAAGACCCTGCAGAGCCAAGGCAGCCATCACAGTCTGATGTCAGCTGGAAGCTGCAGCAAGCTCTGCTCCTCTGACTGGTGACCTGAGTGAAGGAGCAGGGAAGGTTCTTCTTGTAAGGAGATGCCATCACAGCACCGTGTAGTGTCATCACATCACCTGGTGCTGGCATGATGACATTAATTAATGACATGGCTGAGCAATGCCTGTTTATCAGATGGAGCAGTATCTCGGGACTATGTCTAGCTATCTCCACATGTAGACTGCATCCTTCTGTCAGGTTTGAGACTTACCTGGATATAGATGTTAGATTATACACTCTGATGTACACATGGGAAGCACAGAATTAAAATAATTGAGCCCAAATGATTGCTCACCTTGGCATTCAATCCCATATATCTTCTTCTCCTATCTGAACAGAAGCTTGAAACAGAAAAATTAAATACCATGGGCCAAATTACTCTTTTATGAGTATGTAAATCAGAATGAATTCCAGTGAATTCAGCAATAGGTAAATCATCTGTCTCCAAGAGCAAAATCCCACTCCAGAAACATTGCAAAGATAGGTTTAACCTTTACATTAGCACAAAGGATATCCCAAGCTATTAATAGGATGCATTTCATTTTTTGCCCAATAGCCTAATTAAGAGCTAACTCATACTTGAGGAGAAAAGGAAGCAATTTGATTTACAGTACCTCATGTGATTAAATCACCAGGGAAGAGAAAAAAAGGATTTGAGATGGAAGGGGGGAGTTTTAAAGCATATCATTTGTGAAGACTGGAATCTCTTTTTTCTTACAACCCTTTTGCCCCTGTGTTCAATAGCTTAAAGAGGAATCACTGAGTTTTATTTATTTGCCTAAACTACTGATTTTTCATCTTGCAGGGTGGCTTCAAAATCCAATGTGAACTTTTTAAGGCACCTAATGATCCATTCTATTATCCCCCAGGACAACGCTAGTTCCAGTGATTTCATGGGGAACTGATTCGGAAAATACCCTTTTTCTCTCTTGCAGTCTCCCAGGCCCTTGAATCATGTTGATATCTGGATTCCTCTTTTCTTTGCAACACTATGGTGGTAGCCACAGTCAGCAAACAGACCTGGGGTGAGGGTTGATTGGGAGAACAGATTCACACTGCATGTAGCCCAAACAAGGTACCTGTGGAACAGCTCAATTTCTGTGCCAAAAATGAGACCTCATTGTCAGGTAGTTTTAAAAGCAGTTCAGATGCACAGGATTCCTGCCCTTCTATCTAAGCATATAATACTGCCATTTTGTGAAAAAAGCCCTCCTTATTGATTTTCATTTTGTGATAAACATACTTACAAACTTTGATAGACTTGAGAAACTGTAAGCCAATACCAACAGAAAGTATCACGGGGCTTATAAAATAGAGTGTTCCCAGATATTGTGGTTGAACTAATAAAGAGGCAATTCAGGATATAATAAAGCTTTGCAAACTTTGGCCATCAACTTTGGCCTGAAGTTTCACATATGTGAACTTCCATTTGTGAATCACGCATGTGATGACAGTAATGTTTTTAATCTGTGCATCTCAGTGCTTTGGAGGTGTCTAAACATTTTACTGACTGGAAAATTGAGGCACTATGTAACCAAGGGATTTGCCTAAGGAAAGACAGATAATTTCTGATATAATTAGGGCTAGAAATAAAGTCTCCTGATACTCTAAGCTTAACCATTAGACCTATTATCTCTCATAGCCTAATGTAGAGAAAATATCACAGCAGAACTGCTACACCCATTCTTCCTAAAAGAGCACTTCCACAGCCCAATTTTATTCTCCACCTATCTGGAGTGTCTCTTCCAGTTCCTTCTCTAAAGGATCAAGGATGGAATGGAAATTGAGATCCTTTCTCTTTTTCAAATCCTGTCTTTTTCCCCTCCATTGCAGTACTAGCCAAAGGGAGCTCAGGCTGGTTTGAAGGCAAAAATATGTTAATCACACTGAAAACTCCACTTTGCTTCCCTGAACCCCCGGCAGGAATGATCTGGCACATGGCACAGGAAAATGGTCTGGATTCTGCAAAAAAAGACTGCTACCAGAACAGAAAACCCCACAGCTTTCACTAAACTACGAATCTGGCTAGAGACTTTTTGGCAAAGAAAGAAAATAATGAGCTGTCTAAAGGAAAGTAGTAAATATATTCTCACCTGAATGCTTATTTTTTGTTTCAAATTTTACCACGTCCATGACCTTTCCTTATATTGCCATCATCATTACTTAATTTTGTCTGTGTCCAGCACGCAGGCTCTCCCATCAATTTGATGCATAGACCACGTTTTGGCTGGTTGTGGATGGCAGGAGCACTGGAGAGGGAAGATGTGATTGGGCTGTGCTTGTTTTTCACTGAGTATCTCTTGGGTGCTCTGCTTTCGGTGATGGGGTGACACCCAGCAAAAGGTGGAATGTGTTTAGGGGGCAAGAAAAATAGTGGTTAAATGGTGGTTAAATGCAGAATACATTCACCACTGTGTGTTGATAATCTGTCTTTGGATCTATCCTTTCTCTTTTATGCCCCCCTTGCCCAGGACACAGGGGGAGGGCCTGATCCACTGCTGTTCTCACTGCCCTTTTTGATGCACTTGACACTTCTGTCCTGCCAAGCACTTGCTACGTTAAGCCTATGGGCATGCATGAATCATGAGCTACCTTGGCCGTAATTCCAGGAGCTGTGGCAGATGTCTGTCTTTGGAAAAATATCACAGCCACCCACAGCCCATGGAAGAATTAACCTTGGGAGATGCATAGAATTGCCGTAGAGACAAGTGCAGTGCATCTCCTCCAGCTGTAATGATGTCCAGCATCTTCTTCAGAGAGCACATCTTCTGGGAAGAACCTCTTTGTGGGCTCCCTGCTTAGCCCACATCTCAAGGTGTGCTTCAGAGGTGATCTGACGGGTTTTCAGTATTCTCCTTGAAATATTAACATGGAACAACATGGCAATATGTTGTAGCTGCACACACTATGATTCACCATCCTGTCGCTTGGAAGTAGGGTGCTTCTCGATCTCTTTTTGATTTTTCAGTGTTTGCTGCAGCTGCCTGCTTTTGCTCTAACGCTAACTGGGATTAACAGGCCAGAGATATTTTCCTGTCATTTTGGAATAGCCTGATTGGTAGCACTGAGAAGATCAAAATGACACAAGAGACAGAGACTCTTGCTTTAAGGGAGTATTTCAGATGCGGGAACAGAGAGAAGGAGAGAAATGAAACACTGGGGAGGAGAGAGAAAAAAGGAGAGAGAATTTGGCTTGGTAGAATCAGGGAGACTGCAGGCAAGATCATGGGGATTTGAGGAAAGACAGCACTGTCACCTCATCTTTGGAGTAAAGAGCTCAATAGGGCAGGTGAGAAAAGAGAAAGACAAGTAATTGGAGGGAGGTGAGAAAAGAGAAAGAAAAATGAGTAATTGGATGGAGGATGCAGAGGGTGAGGATACACCTGCAGAGGAAAAAAAAAAAAAAAAGAATAAGAAAAAAGTATCTTAAACCACAAACGAATTCACAAAGTTTAGTTTATATCACAGCATCAGGAGGATTATACTGCTTTGACTTCTATAGAATAAGCAGCATGATAAATTTGGATCATTCAAACACTGGATGTTTAGGGGCCACCTGCATGTGGCCAGAAAAGGCAGCCATGGCCATGTTAGAATGTGTCACTGGTACTAAAATATGCATGATGAGAAAGAAAGTAAGCTGGCTTGTACATAGGGAACAGCTGTGCAGAAACTGTCTTTGTAGCACTATAGAGAACCACCAAGACCTCTGTTTGGGAATGCAAAGAGTCTGCTTTGTAAACCCAGGAACAGAGGCATGTTCTGATTTAGGGCTACTGCAGTTCTGCCTTGATGCTTACCACTTCTACCTCGAGGGGAAAAAAACAAGTGCCAGAATGATTTAAAGACAGAATATCAACCCACACTGCTGCAGGCCTGCTTTCCACATTTTGTTGCTTTTATAGTTTTAGCTCTTGTTCCAAAAGAAGGACTTCTGTGTGTGTATGTCTGTGTGTGTGTTTCCTTCCAAAAGTCACATGCGCAATCGATGACTGAAATTCTTAAGAAAGATATTAGTAGAAATTTTTGGAATTTTGTGAAGCATACCATCTCTTACCTTCCCCCGTCAGAAAAGCAGCACTTTGAAGGGAAAATTTGCTTGTCTAACTAGATTTTTTTCTGTTGCTTTTCTTTCAATCATTTTCATGCCAGCCAAATGCAGAAGGGGGAAGACAATCTGGAATATGAGGAACACCTCCTCAGAGCTGCAAGACCTTTGTACAGCCCCTCCTTTGCTACCTTTGTTTGATGTTAGGAAAATTGCATTAGGTGCCCCACATCTCCGTTTCCTGACTGTAACGTGGGAATTGCACTTCATGTTATCTCGGAAGTGGTGGGAAGATAAATCTGTTAGAGATGTGAGAGCTCAGACGTTATGGTGTGGAGATGAACGTTAGGCAAATATGCAAACTGGAGGCCTCCAGATCCCTCTTCACGGAGTTTTTTTCAGACCCTTATCTGGCAAACAAGCATCACATTCACAACCCCAATGGAGGAGACACAAGTCCTGATTTCTGAGTGGGTCTTTAAACCAATGCAGAAGTTTAGGATGAAGGCTCTAGTGTGGCAGTAAAAGAATTTGGCTTTATGGGCAAAGAAGCACAGAGCAGTGCCAATGTCTTTATTTGAAAAACTCCCCGAGACATTGCTAAAACAGATTTTCTGTAAAATCTGTTGTATTCACAACTACAGAATGTTATGATCTTTTATAGCTACTCAAATATAATAGAGGAATCCCAGGCTCAGACCTATAAAACCTTTTATGGAAAAGCCCTCCTTTACAGATTTCCTATGTATAATTCCTGCAAATTGGCAGCTATTTCTGTATCAATTGGGCTTTTAAATGTTATGCAGGAATGTTGGTGATGCTGTTTTGAGTGCATAGAGCCTATTTGATTATCAGATTATTATTTTTTTCCTATAATTGAAATCTAACTAAAATATTGTTTGGAGGAAAAATTTGGAAACACATGGATGGAGTTTAAATAATTACCAGCCACAAGTGTAGTTCCAGAGCAAAGTGCTTTTTTTATAATGTGCTTCTTTATTCTGTCTCCCAGCTATGTTGCAGCGTGCTCTTTGCTGTTTTACAAGCTGTAACGTACAATGATGGTCATTACTATTCATAGATTCATAGAATTTAAGATTGTAAAGGATGATAAGATGATCTAATCCGACCTCCTGCTTAGCAAAAACCAGACATTTCATCCAGTTACCCTTGTGTTGAGCCCAGTAACTTGTGTTTGACAAAATTGGATCTTCCAGAGAGACATCTACTCTTGATGTGAGGAATTCAAAAGACAAATAATTCCTGGATAGTCTTTCTAGTATTTAATCATCCTTACAGTTAGAAATCCCTCAGTTCTGTACCTTGTTTCTAATTTGAATTTTCTGGCTTTAAATTCCAGCCACTGGCTCTTGTAATATGTCTTTTTCCACTAGATTAAGAAACCCTTTAAAAACCCCTGTGTTCTTGGGATAGCGGTACTTATATATCTAATCAAATCACCTTTAGGTCTTCTTCTGAATTTAATAATAAGAAAAACGTATTTACTTTGAAGAAGCATTTACAGGCCCAAATCACAGAGCAAGGCCCTGGGGAATTGACAGTTTTTAGGGCTCAGTTTTTAGGAAACCGGGGTTCACTCCTCCTCTGTCACAGATTTCTGTCATGTCCTTGGGCATGTCACTCAGCTCCTTTGTTTCATAGGTGCTCACCTCCAAGATGGAACTACCATGAATGTATATATACCACAAATACATATTCCTCCCCTGTAAAATGCTGGGGGAACAGTATTAATCTCTGTGCTGAACACAGGAGAAGCACTTAATATGATGACAATCCTAAATCATTGTCCAACTAAACAGAAAAAAAGCCCATCTCATGTTCAATATGGGTCAAGGTTGAGTATCTCCTGTACTGAACTCTGAAACAACTGTTGATTCCTGTTGTGCAGTAACCATGTTTTAAATTAAAGCAATAGTGGGTTATGACTACATTAGGTAACTGAGTGCAATGCTGTGTGACTTGTTATCATGCTGACCTCAGCTATTTCACCCTCACATCATGCAAAAGTATAATTTGGATCCCCAAGATAAATGATTTAATGGCAGGTGACTTGGGCTTGAGTTAAATTGACTGACTGAATGCATGCTCACATTTTTATTTTTTGCCACACAAGGTCTACCTTCAGCACAGGCACAGGTTAAAGCTGGAAGAAATCTCTGTCTTGAGCTGTCCCAGCAGCCTCCAAAGTGATTGTGGGACTGTACTCCATTTTACAAGCCATTCATCAGCCCTTTGGCATTGAGGCTAGGTTTCTACAGAGCTGGAAAATTTTGCAGTCCTGGATTGTACTTTGCCTCTCTGTACTAATGGAAAAAAAGAAAAAAAAAATTGTTAAGTCAACAGGCAAATCCCAATTACAGTTCCAGAGTAGGCTTCCAGTCATGCCTAAGGCTTCTGTAATGTGAATATCACCTAGAGTTATTGTGAGACTTGCCAGATTGACATGGAATGTATGTACTTCATAGACTGTCTAGAAAAGGTGTATAGTACAAAATTATAGTGCTGAAGGAATTGATTCCAGTTGTGGACTCAGATCAAGCCTTTGACTCGGCAAAGTTTGGGCAAAATACCTGAGTGGTTCTCTAAATGTACACTTTGTGAACTCTAATGTCAGGCCAGCAAAGGCCCTGAAACAAGGTGCCCCACTGAGACAGCTGGGAAAAGATTTTGGAATAGCTTTAACCTTGTCCCTGTGCTTTTTCCCTTTCCTGTCCATATTAGTATCCACAGAACAACTTTTTGCTCTTACCTGAAGGTTTTTATTTGCTCTAGATCAAAAACTCTGCAAATATCCATGATGCTGTTTCCTTGTTTCTTGGGCTTTTGAAAACACTGTGGCTTTCCATGACTTGTGGTAAGTGCAACAACCGCTTCTTGTGCTTTTATCAATGTTAAGTGTATTCTTTTCTCCTCTTTCTGAAACAATGACATCTGGCATCAAGCAACTCTACACATCATTAGCTGAGGAGCTCCGTGTTTAAGAACCTGGAATAAGAGCAAACCTCTGAAGTCAGGATGTGCATTAGCTGTTATCATTTGCTCACTCTTAATTACCTCTTCCCCTTATTTGTCTCTCTTTAATAGTATGTCAACAACATCTTCTAACCTCTCACTCAGGAACTGATTTGTCAAGATATAGGTATCATTTATTCCTAAGCATTTACATGTTTAGCCATGGGGTGCAAAACTGCACTAGTAATTACAGAACTGTGGATCTGGACTAATTCCATGAAAGGGCTTCAGGTTTAAATTGACAGATTTGTTCTGCTGTCTGCCGTTCATGTACCAAGCCAGGTACTTGTGCCAGTCTGCCTAAAGATGAAGCTGGTATCCGGGGATGCTGACTGCCCTTCATGGGGAATCCTGTGTAGAGCTGTGCTGCCTTAGGCATGCTGGAATCTCAGCCCCTCAGGAATGCAGAAGCAGAGGTGCTTCACTGTAAATTGCCAAGAAGGGAGGTCACTTGGGTTGCACAGAGGACTTGTGCTTTGCTAGGACAGTGTGGATGACTGTCCCTTTTCATCAAGGGGATGAATGCAGAGGCCAGGGAAGGCCAAACTTGGTGTACCTGAAGGAGTAAGGAAAGAAACATGTCCATGAAGCAGTTACTGACTGCAAAGGTTTGCATTTTTCCTGAGAAATGATCAGTCAGGGAAGAGTTAAACTGACACCTTCTCTGGCATCTACCTGCATTTGCAAATAAATCAGCCATAAGAACAACTTAGACAGCCTCCTCCTACATGGCTTCTCCACTAAAAGACGTGGGAGAACGGCAGTGGCGCTGCCTGTTTTGCTGCAACCCTGTCGGTATTTCAGGTATTGTGTGGAATTTCACCGGGTCCTGTGCAGATTATGGTGCTTTCAGTGCAATGTTAGGCTGATTCTGAGAACCTACTCTGACATATCACAAGCTGCTCTGCTGGGGATGGCTTGAACTCCATGTTCAAGCCCATATTTGTGGCTTGGTGGTGCTTGGTGCTGCAGGTTAGACAGTATTTCAAACAGGCCACAGCGTAGCAGCACCTGCTGCAGAAAATGTGGAGGATAATCTACCTAGCAATGCTGTCTTCCCTGTCATTCGCAACAGAATACCAGCTGGAAGATGATTCCACTGATTTCCTTCGCTCCCTTTTGGGACAGCATTGATTTTGAAAAATTTTGCCATGTAAGGTCTTTATAATACATTGTTTATACTGGTTCTGGACGTGACTCTTCCTTATGTGGAGCTTGGAAATTAGACTTGCAGCATTTTTAGGTTGAGCAGTAAAAGGAAGCTGCTGATAAATCTGTATGCATATGTGCCCCATGAAAAGGGGCTTGGTTGGGAGGTGACAGGGTTAATCTAGCAGCACACAGGCGAAAATCAACACTTTTTTGTACCACGTATCTTGACTTATTCCATGATTATGCCCCTTTACATTTAAGACTGTTTCCAACCAGCTTGCTGCTAGCCAACCTATCCATGTATGGACTGCAGACATTGAAGTAATAAGTACTACACAGTCAAAAACATTTGAAAGAGCAAAGCAAAACAACTTCATAGAACTAAACCAAAATGTCCATCTCAGCAGTACAGGACTGTTCTTTACAAACAAGGACATAGCAGGTAAGTATTTACTGTTAACAAACCCAAACAGCCACACCTGAAAGTAATTTCTTGACATCTAGAGATCTGCTTCTACTATAAGACCACAAGATCAAATACTGCTCTGAAGGTTATTGGTATCAAACAAAACAATTGTAAGAATTGTTACTGGTATCAAACCAAAACAACTGTAAGCATTTTGGAGAGCCACATCTCAAGGAAATAAATCACTCCTGCTGTTACAAATGTGCTGGGCCATTGTGCCTGCGATGGGGAGTTGCTCTGTTCACACACACAGCTCAAGCACAACAGGCTGGAGCATCCAGCACTGGGGCTGCTGCATACATGCCATGCATTTGCAATTGTAGAGCAGCCAGCTGCTGGATGCCAGGCATTTGGAAAAGCACTTGATAGCCGTGGCAATACACAGTTGTCTCCCTGAGCTTTTCTTACAGGACAGAGGATCAGATTGCATAATGCAGAAAAATCCCATATTATAAAGGGTATCTGGCAATGGCAATGTTGCCTTATAGACCCTGGCTATCCTGTTGGAATGGGAACCAAAAATCTGGACCCTGTAGGCTCATATCTTGAGTTAAATTGTATCTGTTAGACAGATGCTAACCCAGGTCCTCTGGGAAAGAAAGTAGGGATGCAACAGAGAACAGAATTTGTCTTTCAAGAGTTTGGAAAGCCAAATTCTACACAATGCAGAGTGTTTACTATCTACTGCTGACTCTGCCAGCGAAGGACAAGCTGTTTATCCTATTGTCGCTCTGTTTCCCATGTATACACTAGAGATTATCCACTTACCACTGCTGAAACACACTTGGAGGTTGTAAATTGGAAACTTCTGGATGACAGGTCGGTAACCGTGATTTTGACTGTAACAGCCCATGCAAACGTGGATTAAACTGTGTGGCAGGTGCAGCTGAAATGCAGGATGCAAAACCAGAGCATGTCCTGAAGAGTGTGCAAAGCATAGTTCTAGTCTGCACATGGTACAGAAGCTAGAGAGGGAATACTGAAGTATTTCTTAATAATTTATTGAAGTATTAAATTACTGGGCATATTAATTTCTATGTTGAACATATCAGGTCAGGGTCTGATGTTTTTGCAAGTCCTATTTTCTGGTTCAGGAGTGGCTTTTACTGCTGAGTTCCAACATGAGTTGGGAAAATGATAGTGTTTTACTACCTCTTTGAAAAAAGAATTGTTTCTGTGAAGTAGCTTGAGCTGGAGTCAATGCATCAAATCCTGAATGTTCCATCACTGTTCCTCTCTGAAACTCTTGGTGTGCCTGGATGTGACTACATGAGTTTAGATGGCAGTCTCAGTGCTCCTGGGGTACCCAGGAGTCTGAGTCTGGATCTGTGTTACTCCAAAATGTTTCCTTTACGCAGCAGAAACAAAAGGTGGAGGCAATTCCGTCCATCAGCAGAAGAAAACTCCTCCTAAAAAGGAGGGCAGGGACCGTTTCAGAGAAGCAACCTCTCCCTGTCAAAATACTTCCCCCTTCCCAAGACGGAAGGCTTTTAAAGCTCTGTGCTGCAATCCAGACTGCCAGGAGCTCCTGTCCTGCCACTGCTGCGCTGTCACTGTGGGCAGGACCAAGAAGCCTTCGCATCTTTAAAGCGCTGATGCCTAATTTGTGGGGCTCTTCCTTGAGAGATCTGGCCAGATCTGGCAACCTTGCCAACATGTCACCTTTTTTGGAGTTAAACAGGACAAGGTGGTGCTTACTTACACATTGCCTGGTCCCTGATTGTCCAGATTTAGGCTATCTGGGGAGGAGGGCATGTGAACAGTGTTCCTCTGCCTTTGCCAGCTGTCCCTGCCTTGCCAGTGGTCAGTTCCCGGGAAGCTGAACAGCTTGGGTTTGAGTTTAGGGAAGATGAATTTGCGCTGCAGCTATCCAGAAGACAGCGTTTTAAAATCCAGGCCTTCAAAAGTCTGGCTCAGAAACCCTGCCAATTTGGGGGCTGTAGTTATTAATTCCCTTATTTTGAATTTGTAGTCTGCCGTCCTGTCACTCTCAGGAACGCTCCCTAAAGTCACAGCGTGCTTTAAAAAAAAATCATAGCTGCTATTATTATTGTATTAAACATAACTGGAGATTCCCATATGCTGCCGTGCCTCCGGGAGGTGGTCCCGAAGGGGAACGCGGTACCCGGGCAGGAATGGCAGTGGCAGAGGCGCGCGGAGGATGGGAAGGAGCCGCGCGGTCCCTCGCTGCTCGGGGCGGGGGGCACCCGCCGGCGGGGCAGCGC